>BSAI01004286.1:21417-67126 GCA_036245035.1 Adrianichthys oophorus | reverse complement strand
GACTGTACCATCATTTACCATCATGTACCAATATTTAGCTCCAAACTGAATATTTAGGTAAACTTCTAAATATTTAGCGCTAATCTAAACATTTAAATTAGACTTTAATATTTATCAATCAAACAAAGATTTTGTTACAAAACTTAAATATATATATATTGGAAATTAAATATTTAGGTCAGATCTAAATATTTAGTTTGTAAACTAAATATATAATTATAAAATAAATATTTAACCTAAAAATGAAATATTTAGCTTGCTAATTAAATATTTAGCAAATAACTGTAACATTTATAAATACATGAATTAAAAGGTGAAAAAACACATTTGAAAAACGAAACCTATTTTTTTTCTCATAAAAGAGGCTAAAAAAAAAACAAATATTGCTCTTAAAATGTTACTACATTGGTTTACAAACCGCGCCCCATACATGCGTGGTGCACTTCATTTGCTGGAAATGGTCAGCAATACAAAAAACCAACTATATGTAAATCTAAAATTATTGGACCAATTTCCAAAGTTCAATAAGCCTACCAGAGAATGACCAACACTTTGTTTAAATTAGGTTTGTTACGACGTTTCTGCAACCCAAACGTTTCCAAACGCAGCGGCCTCTGCTGGGATGCAGGTCCAGCGGTCCGTCTCCACTTCAACAAACCTCCGATGAAAACGGGTTAAAGCAGTCAGCTCACCGCTACTCTGCAGTCCCGCAGGACGGTGGGGGGTGGGTGCGAGGGTGTGTGCGTGTGCGCGCGTGTGTGAATAGTTCCTTCCCAAGCCCGCGCGGGGGTGGTGGGGGTACTTATTCAGGTTACGGCGCTACGCCGCATTCCAGCCCTCAGCTCAGCTCAGCTCAGCTCAGCGCAGCCGCAGTCGCAGCCGCAGTCGCAGTCGGCGCTCCGTCCTCCTCACCGCCTCTCCGCCGCCGTTTCAGGACTAAGGATGCGCAGAGAGCACCGCTTCAGAGGCGGTTAGAGACGAACGGAAAGACCCCGGCCGGCTCCCTGCGCCTCTCGGCTTCGGCTCCAAACATGAGTGGATGGTGGACGCTGGTGGGCGCTCTGGCCGGGCTCCTCGCCGTTTCCGGGGGGGTCCACGGTTAGTGTGTTTCTGTCCTTTCTCCAGGCAGTTCTGGGGGGTCAGCAGCGAGCGCGCTCACGGCCAGACACGCACGCACCATTTGCTCGGATTTAAATGTCTTGTTCGCGCGCGGAGGGTGCAGTGCGTGTTTGGGTGGTGGTGGGGGGGTGGGCAGGTGAACTACTTTTTCAACAAAACTTTATTTTCAACATTAGCGAGGACAGCTGGTCTCATTCTGAAGAACAAAACGGACTTCATCTTCTGGCTGAGGTCTTCCTCACACACGCACGCACGCACGCACGCCGGCCGGCCCGCGGGCACGCTGCAGGGCGCGGGTTTATTTTAGACTGGCTTCAGTTTGCCCGGTAAAAGCAGCACGAACACGAGGCGCCAGGATGGAAAAGCGAACCGGATCTTCTGCCAAACCTTAAAGACAAACTCCAAGAAGGTTAAACTTTAGATAGAAGCTCACAGGCTGCAGGTAAATGATCTCCCGGGTCAGTCACGGGCTAGTCCTCTTCATCGTTGAGTCTTCCTCACGCTCTGCGGTGAGGAACACGTGACTGTTCATCCTCACATCAAGTCCTCGAAGGATCTCCAGGATTGCTGTGATCTGTGTTTCTGTCTCTGCTTTGAGGCTGATCCTCCAGGAACACTTGGTCTAAATGTCTAAAACTCAGCAAGCTTGAAACACAAATCTTGAACTTTGATTAAAGAGAATTTTGTTTTCTAAATAAATCTAGAAACTTGAAGAAGGAAAAACAATTGCATTAATTGAAGCTTTTAGCCAGGAGCGTTTCATGGTCAAGACCAGCCCATTTTTAGCCAAATGAAAAATTAGGCAAGAATTTAGCACATAATAAAAATGTTTAATGACAGAACTGAAAATAATCATAAATAACAAATAAATAATTACACTAAAAAAGTTGTGGGTGAACAGAAAAATTCCACAGTATGATGATGTAAACAAAGGCTCAATTGAACTTATTATTCTTATTTGAAAAAACATAACCATAGATACAGAATGACTCCAGATTCCTGAATCTACAGCATAAGTAACCGCCTAAGAAGTGTGCTTGTTTCTGCAACCTTTTGTATTATTTCGTCACAGTCAATGACGTGAGATTTCTTTTCACGAGCAGAAATGTCTGCAAGTGCTCCTGACTGAGCGTAACCTGTTTTAATGAACTTTAGTGTGGAGAAGCTCCTTTCACATGCAACTTGAGTCAATGAAAGCCTCCACAAAATGTGTGTGCCAGCCCAATCACTGGGTAGGCCTCTGTGAAGAGGTTGTGTTGTGTCAGGATATTGTAAACATATAAAACACAATTTCTGCTAGAAGAACAGGTCCCGCTCTTAAGCTCCGTGTCTGCTTCACCTCGGCCCTCACGGCCTTCCTGTGCCATCTCAGTGTCTGTCCTGACAGTGAAATCCTCTAGAGCTTATCCCACTGGGATGTTAGACTGGACAGTTCTGTTTGTAAAGTGATTTTTGTGGCTCTCTCATCAAACCTAAACAGACTTTTGCTTATTTCTGTATGTGCTGAGCTGGATAGTCCATGGAGCTTTATCGAAGTTTTTAGGATCAAGTCAAGCAAAATCGGAGACAAGTTTGGCCCTCCTTCCATTGGCTATCCATTTTCACTCACGCTAAACAGCCGTCAGGCCTGCGTCGCCGTCCTGCCTTGACTTCTGGTGGTTCTGGTGGACTCAACCAACTGTGAGCAATGCAAAGGGGTGTCTGTGACAAGTGGTAGCTCCCAAACTGCTGGTGCGAACAGCCCTGCAAAGATTCATTCATATTCTATGACCGACCGGCCCGTGAATGAAGCGACCCATCGGGAATGTTACCCAATCCACGCTTGGTTTTAGCACATAGAGGCTGGATGTTAAGGCCAGTTTCTCCTCCTGCAGCCTCACGGCCTGCCTGTGACACGTTTGTGGCAGAGAAGTGCATGCCACCGGTCCAACAGAGGCTGCTCTGTGTTTTGACCGTTATCATTTTGTCTGTCATTTTCACCAACTAAGTAAAGTGGTAAACAAAACAAAGCCATCTTTCATCTTTTCATGAATTTATCTGACAAAGTACAATTTCTCTGAGACAGACTGTTGTGTTTTTAGAAATGACAGAATAAATGACTGACTGTGGGTGAGATTTTAGGTTTTTGATGCTGTTCGTGGTTGACACCACTCTCAACCCGGGAGTGCTGGCCACTTCAAGGCCTGGATGAGGCTGCTGCAGTTAGTTGATGTTAAATAGTGGGAACAAATGACAGAGGCAGGAGGATGGTTTCAATAACTGTAAAATAAGTTCCTGTCTTTCTATCTTTAAGACTGAAAAATGTTTTCTTTCTGAACTCACAACATCAGAGAATCTGTTTCCTATCCTGCTTTGGTTTAATCACCCTCAGGTCTCTGCACTTCTCAGCTCAGAACACAAAGGGATTACAACTATCAGTATCTTTTATTAAAGGAAATTGACCACGTCCTATTCTTTTGTTAGGCTACAAATTAATCTGAACATTTGCAGAAGTTACACTGACAAATAAGCATAATCCCTGTAAACCACATCTTCACGGTGGTAAGCAAAAGTGATAACTGTTGTCTTTCTTTCATTCCAGGAGTTTGTGTCTTCGAGGGATTGCTGCACAGGGTAGGTGCTTCTCTTGATATTTGCTCTGTAAACAGAAGCTGATTGTGACCACGTCAGAGAATACTTCATGTTAGCATGGCTCACAGTGAGCGCCTGTGTAGAGAAGCAGTACATATCATTGGTGGGATTGCAGCACACCTGCTGTCGTCTGAGGGTAGCAGGTACATCTTCAGCACAATGCATGCTGGATGCTTCGAGTGGCTCGTAGACCGTATGTTATCACTAGACAAAGGGAGGTGTTGACCTCACCCATAGAAAATGCTTTACCTCCGGCTCGGGTGAAATGAAGCCCAACCCGTTTCTATTGCTTCCCGATATGGCCACCACCATTTTGAAACCAGTCAACAGTGATTGGTCCGAGTCACTTTTTTAGGGAAAGTACACTCGCCAATCATGAGTGAGCTTGTTCAAAGTCCACACCCCTTCCACTCAAAACGGGCTAGGGAGGAGCTGTCAATCAAACGTTCAAGGCAGGGGCCAGCGGGTGGCACGTGCTTTAACTGAGGCATCTGATTGGTCAGTTTAGAACTTGAATTATTTGCAATAAAGAATAAATGTGTTTAAAAAATTAGGAATAGAAAAAAGACAACACTTTATGATAACTACCCGTTATAGCCAGTTAACAAGTCATTATTAAACTGTTAGTTGTTGAGTTATAAACGACCTGTTAAATAACAGTTTACAGTTTGTTAAGGATTTGTTAAGACATTTTTTTAAAGTTATGGCTATTCTTTATTGTTAGTAAATGAGGAACATTTCCAACTAACCCAATCCTTAACCCTAAGGCCCAATCCGAATTCTTCTTTTCGCCGTTCTCCCTTCCCCTACATTTAGATTTTGACTTCTTGGAATCAGCAGGTACTTCCTGTTTGGAGCATGACAGGGGAGGGGTTGAGCTGTCCAGTGTTCTATGGCAATGGTCTGGTAATGACTTAATGAAAGTCCCCAGGTAGCCCTGGGTTAATAAGTTCTGATCTTTTTCTTCTGAAACCAAAGGCTCCTCTGTACAGAAAGCAGCTGTTTGGGCTTGAATGAATCTCAGCATGCTTTTCAAAACCAGCTTATGAAGACCAGCATGTTAGATCCTCTGAAAGCTTCAGACCTTCTCTGCTGCTCTGATTTTGTTCAGAAAGTTTTAGTTTGCCTTCTAAACTGCAATGCTTCACTAATGCTCCTTGTACATCTGCTTTAATTTATCATGTTTCACTTCATGCAGTTTACTGCATTGTAACCTCATACAACAACTTTTGAAACCTGTTACAAGCAGCTTGTCTCATAACTGGCTGTGAAACGTCTTTATTCAAGTAAATTCACTGAAAATGAGACCAATTAAAGATGATGACAACTCAAAGTGCAGACATAAGGCTAGTGGAACAATACTACAACAATGAGTACTACAAAGTAGCACAAGTAAAACATGAAGTCTAATCTTTGAACTTACAGATAATAAATAAGAAAAGCAATTTTCCAATGCCGGCTGCACGGTGGCGCAGTGGTTAGCGCTCCTGCCTCACAGCAAGAAGGTTCCTGGTTCAAGTCCTGGCTGGGGGACCTTTCTGTGTGGAGTTTGCATGTTCTCCCCGTGCATGCGTGGGTTTTCTCCGGGTACTCCGGCTTCCTCCCACCGTCCAAAAACATGCTTCATAGGTTAATTGGTTACTCTAAATTGTCCCTAGGTGTGAATGTGAGTGTGCATGGGTGTGTGATTGTGGCCCCTGCGACAGACTGGCGACCAGTCCAGGGGTGTACCCTACCTTCGCCCATGAGTAGCCGGATTGGCCTCCGGCAACCCCGTGACCCCGAAAGGGAGAAAGCGGATTGGAAAATGAATGAATGAATGAATTTTCCAATGCAAGCGACCAACAAAACTGCCTTACTTATGAAGTGACTCCGTTGTTGGGGGGGGTCAACATTGCACGGGAGAAGAAGGAAAGAAGGAATTTTCTTCACTTGTAAGCGTCAAAGCTGTGTAAAAAAACCTTTCCAGAGATGCTCACAGTTTCTGACAAGACAGTAAGCGTCTTCTTCTTTCCAGTGTGGGTTTCCATTCCCTTCTAGAGGGTTACAATAAAATGTGGTCTGAATGTTAGAAGAGCTTGGTTTCAATCCTGGGGGCAGACAGGTGGAAGCAAAAAAGAGGTGAAACTTCAACCCTAAAATCCTTCTAAACAGAAGTGAGAATTAGCTTCAGCGCTCAGTGAGCTAAGCAGCGCTGGTGTCGTTGCAACAACTGGTAATCCCTCTTAAACAGTTGAGCTGTGTCTCCCAGGTGGGCTGGGGGGGGGGGTCCCTTTTTGTTCCAGCTGATTACAGCAAAGCTGGAACATACCTGCATTCCTGTAACAACAGAACAGCACATCCGCTCCTGTGATGCCTGTCTTTGAAACCAGATAATTATTGAGGCCAGGACGTGAACATGGAAAGACTGAATGCTGTTTAGGAGGGAGGAGGAGTGGGAAAGGAGGAAGAGGAGGAGGGGGAGAAAAATAAGATTGGAGGGAACAGGTAGAATGTCTCAACATGTCTGAACACAGTTGTGGAAAAAAGCCTTTCCGCAGTTCAAAGTAAGGAAGACCTACACTTCATGGACAGATGAGGACAGATCCCAGAAGCGATGTGTGCAGGCCTCTCTGAGTCTTCCTCATCAACCTGCAGCTTCTGATCTGACTTGCTGAGCCTCAAGAATTAGATCCATCACAACTCCACCGGTTCAGAGAGGAGCCTGCTGATTACCAAACAAAACCGAATTAAAGAGACTGTCTGTGACCCCGTCCCTGCATGTGTGAAGCAGTGGGCTTTTTAAGCACATTCCCCGTGCCAGGAGTGGGCACTCACACTTACATACAGTGGGTACAGAAAGTATTCAGACCCCCTTCAATGTTTCCCTCTTTGTTATATTGCAGCCATTTGCTAAAATCATTGAAGTTCATTGTTTTCCTCGTTAATGTACACACAGCACCCTGTATTGACAAAAAACACAGACTTTTTGCAGATTTATTAAAAAAGAAAAACTGAAAAATCACATGGTCCATGCTCAGTACACTGGGTTTGAGTGAGTAGAAAAAATCAAATATTTTGCCGACGAGTCTCACCTGCTTCAATCTTACGTACCCTTGCAGGTTGTGTAGGTGTTTGCTGCGACTCGTGGTTCGCAGCATGCCCATAGAAAAACGTGGCATGAACATTTTCGCTCCACGGGTCACTGAGTGGTTCCATATGACCTGTACAGATTTGCCCACTTTTTGCCCACACCTACTCATTCATGCAGTTGTGACTGAAACCGTGTTTCAAGTAGTGCTAAATGGTGTATACTTATACAGCGCTTGAAGGTCCAAAGCCCTTTACAGTCCCATGACTCACTCACGTACACACCCCCACAAACATGAGACACTTCTGGTCAGTAATGCAACACATTTCAGTTATACTGCAGTTACTCCCTTTTAAAATAATTTGTAACAAGACTACATTTACTGTCAGCATCCCAAAAACTGAATTGTAACCTGACATTGTATTCTCCATTGTACACAACAGTCATAATGAGTGCAGAACTGCTGTGGAGGAAATAAGTATTAGATCCCTTGTTGTATTTGTAGGTTTGTCATCCTAATGATAGGTTCAGGACTCAGTTGATGATCCCAAAGCATCTGGAACCACAGTCACCAAGAAAACCATTGGAAATACTTTGTGTCCCAATAGTTGAACATTTTGCAGTGCGTGCAAAGTAGCCCTGCTTAAGAAGGCATGTGTGCAGGCCCGTCTGATAATCTTTATGATTCAGAGAGTGATTGGGAGAAGGTGCTGTGATCACATCAGACCAAAACTGAGCTCTTTGGTATCATTTCAATCTGCCAAATGCTGCCTATGACCCCAAGAAACCCCATCCCCACTGCAAAGCATGGAGGTGGAAACATTATGGTTTGGTGGTGTTTTTTCTGTTCAGGGCTACTTAAGATGGGCAGAGCCATGTAACGTCCATTCATGAGTCCGAACCTTCTTCCCTCCACCAGGACGCTTAAAATGGTTGGTGGATGGGTCTTCCAACAGGATCGTGACCCAAAACACACAGCCAAGACAACCAATGGATGACTGAAGAAGAATCAGATCAAGGTCAAGGAGAGGTCCAGCCAATCTCTGGACCTCAATCCTATAGAAAATCTATGGAGAGAGCTGAAGCTCAGAGTAACCAAGAAACTGACACACAAATCTGAAGGATTTAGAAATCATTTGCAATGAAGAGCAGAACATAATTCCTCTTGAAATGTGCAGAAACCTGCCCATCAACTACAAGAAATATCTGACCTGTGTGCTTGACAAGAGGGGTATTGCCACAGAGGAGAAAGTCTTTCCAGCAAGAGGGTTCAAATACTTATTTATTATGAATTGTACGGTTTCATACCAAGAAAGAACTCTACAGATGTAATATTTGATTTGAGGATGTTGATAGAGAAGTACAGAGAAGGTCAGAGAGCTACACTGTGTCTTTGTAGATCTGGAGAAAGTTTATGACAGAGAGGAACTGTGGGATTGTATGAGGAAGTCTGGAGTGACAGAAGTATGTTAGAGCAGGACATGGATGAGGGCTGGAAGACAGTGGTGAGGTGTGATGTAGGGGTGACAGAGGTGGGATTACATCAGGGATCAGATCTGAGCCACTTCCTGTTTGCAATGGTGATGGACAGACTGACAGATGAGGTTAGACAGGAATCACCATGGACTATGATGTTTGCAGATGATACTGTGATTTATAGTGAGAGCAGAGAACAGGTGGAGGAGTATGGGGTAACATACTGTAACTGTCAATTAGAAATGTATTCGTAAAGACAAAGTTGTGCACAAATTCAAACTTCGTGCACAACTTTTGCAGAAAAATATGAATAAACATTTAATTTTACGTTTGACATGTCTATCTGAATACAATTTATCTTTGTTTCAATATGACTTTTGCTTGTCTTGAATATGAATTTCTCCTGCTAACAAACTGTGAAAAATACATCACAAGGTCACAGGCATATAGCATCAAGTCCCGGAACATCCCTTCAACTGAGAGAGCATTAACATTTAGGCTCATTCATTTAACTAATACAGAATTCAAAAATAGAATTCAACTTTTTAGAATGTTATTGATCACCTGGCAGGGAAATTAACTTAATACTGTAGCTCTGCTGGAAAAAAAAGATAATAACAGCCACGCCCTGCCGCTTTTTTTTTTCTTCTGCCAGGCGACAAACATTGGAGCATAGACAATGCAATGGACCCGGAAGCGGTGAGGGAAAAAAGCATCAGACATTCCTCATATTAGGTGTGAAAAAGTCCATGTTCGTTAAAAAAAAAAAAAAAAAAAAAGAGAGAAATGTTTATAAGAGAATGATGAAAGAAAATAAAAAGCAGCAGCAGAGAGATCCCTGCCCGCCCAACCAGCGCGGGATCCCTGCTTAGCCAGTCAGTTTATTCTCGGGACAGGTGGGACGGGCGCTTTCGCTTCGGGGCTGAAGCGTGGACCTGTCCAGATGTGCGCCTGGACCTGTCTAGATGCGCCCTTGCCTTAGCTCAACAGTAGCCGGGACAGGCTCTGGCAGCGCCTTGACCCAGAAAGGGATATAGCGGCTTAAGAAATGGATGGAAAATAACTAAAACAGCTAAGCTAATTCAGCGCTAAAATAGGCTATCTGGCGACCAATAGCAATGGATAAAAACAAAGACAGAAAAATCAGAAAAAGAAAGTTTGGTATTCTGACTTTATTTTTTTATTTGTTTATTTATGTATCTATTTTACTGTCGCAACATTTGGCTGCCAGTTAGCCTATTTTTTAGCTAGCTAACTGATTTTATTTCTTTATCCTCTTATTATCAACTATTTTTAAAAGACCTGATTTTTTTTTACACCAAAGAAGTGGAGTGGCATGTCTGTTACTCTTTTTTGGTGCTGTTTTCCACCACTTCTGGGTCTGTAAGTACCTGCTGCTGCATTGTTTATACGATCAGCTGCTGTCGACTTTCAATCACAAAATATGGCCGCAGATCGCTGTAATATGGTCTGTTTTATTCCATTTTCAACACAGCTAGGGTCATCAAGATAATTTCCTGTTATGGGATAAATAACATTCTAAAAAGTTACCTTTTTTCGGTCAAATTTTTTCGCCCATCTTTTACTTTCTTTAACAAAAATTACTAATGACAGAATACATTTATCTTTAGAAATCCTTTGGAAATACGCTCAAACACAAAGTTCAACTACATACAATCTGTAAAAATGTTTGTTGATCAATGCAGCAGATGTTTTGTGAAGTAACAATAGTTTGAGCATCTCATAAAGAGAAACGCTTCTCGCACTCAACAGAATGCCTGTTTCAGGTTTTGAAACAAATTTGTCAAAGTCACACTTTTAATAACAGCAGCCCTTAAAAAGATTTTGCTGCGTATGGTTTGATGCTCCAATTTTAATTTCACAACCCCAGTGGTCAAAATGAAACTTTTGACTCACCAGCCAAGTTAGCCGGTAGATGAAATAAAATCCACTGGCCAAACATATTTTTCATCAATCAAATCATTCATTCATTCATTCATTTTCCAATCCGCTTTATCCCTTTCGGGGTCACGGGGTTGCCGGAGCCTAACCCGGCTACTCATGGGCGAAGGCAGGGTACACCCCTGGACTGGTCGCCAGTCTGTCGCAGGGGCCACAATCACACACCCATGCACACTCACATTCACACCTAGGGACAATTTAGAGTAACCAATTAACCTATGAAGCATGTTTTTGGACGGTGGGAGGAAGCCGGAGTACCCGGAGAAAACCCACGCATGCACGGGGAGAACATGCAAACTCCACACAGAAAGGTCCCCCAGCCAGGACTTGAACCGGGAACCTTCTTGCTGTGAGGCAGGAGCGCTAACCACTGCGCCACCGGGCAGCCCCATCAATCAAATGATTATATTATTTTACTAAGAATAACGAAAGGTGTTATTTTTATATTATGTTGAATGCAAACAGAGAGGAAGTCACAGCATAACTAACACATGAAATAAAAACAATATTTTTTTTAAAAAGTGACTCCATGATTAGTCTTTTACTTTCTACCTTTTATGTTTTCAAATTGATTTATCACTTAGCCCTAATGGATAAACGATGTAATTTTAACTGATCCCACAACAGGGAAATTGATTTAGAAAAACAAAAAGAATGAGATAAATGCAATTTTTATCAAAAATTAATATGGTGAAAGTGTGAGGAGTTACTTTGAAATGGAAGCAAAAAAAATGTTTGATGAAGAACAATGAGTAATTAGTCAAATCTTTTGTTTAGCAAGTCCAAAGCTCACTTAAGTTCAGAAATAGATGATATTTAGGATCTTCTGATAGCCTTTCTACATCTGAAGAATTAAATATGCCTCAGATAGGACGAGCTTACACTTACTTGGAGTTGGTTTTGAAGCTGCTTCTATGTTTGTCTTGCTTCTCAGCTACACCAGCAGTTTCTTAGAGTTTGGTTGGTAATTTATTTGCAGAGAGAAAACCTTGAATAAACAAAAACGATCATTTTTTTTAGCTTACATTTCTCTGTGTTTTCTTTTAATATAAGTAAAGAGCAGTTTCATTTCTTAGCTGCATCATATAAAAGAGATTAAACATTTCACTAATAAAGAAATGTGCTTTGAAACAATCTTTTTTATTTGCTGGTCACTTTTTTTAGTAAGTCCAAAAGTAAAATTTTTCTAAGACAGAGGAACTCTGCTATAAGTAATAGAGGATGTGGGAGGAGCAAATGGCAGCATCATCTCTCTATTGAAATATGAATAATGCATGCTTCAATTCAGAACATTTCTTCAATATAAATACAGTGTTCATGATTCAAAGTACTATTTTAAATTGAATGAATAATGAACAAATACTTTATTGTCATTGTACAACAAAAATGAGTGCAGTGCAGTTCTCTTCCAGTGCATTTATGAATAAATAAAATAACATAAAACCAAATAGATAAATTCAGACACAAGCATTCATACATCCAGCCAATACATGGCTCCTATTGTTAGTTCAAAATTTTCATTCAAAAGGCACTCAATGACTAGCAGCATTTAAAACAGTGATAGCTCTTGGATAGAAACTGTTTTTAATCTATTTGTCCTTGCTTTGCTTGTCCTGCATCTTCTTCCCGAGGGCAGCAGCAGCAGCAGTGTAAACATAATATGTCCGGTGTGGGATGAATCACTTGAAATGTTCACAGCTTTTCTGAGGCAGCGGGAACTGTATGGTTCCAGAGACCAATAATCTTCTGCGTTGTCGAGGTGACCCTCTGAAGTGCTTTACTGTCTGCTGCTGTGCAGCTGGAAACCCAGGCACAAACACAGTATGTTAAAGCGCTCTTGATGGAGCGCCAGTAGAAAGACACCGCAGTTTCAGTACATTGGTTACTAGGCCTTCTTCACAAGAGCAGTGGTGTTAGTGCACCAGCAGTCCTGCTGGATGGTAACGCCCAGAAACTTGAAGACAGCCACCCTCTCCACAAAGTCCCCCGCCGATGCACAGGGGCTGAATGTCTGTTTTTTTTGCTCCTGTAATCCACCACCAGCTCCTTGGTCTTCTGTGCAGACAGAGCCGTCCACCTCGTCTCGATAGGCGGGTTCATCCCCCCCAGAGATGAGCCCGACCACCGTGGTATCATCAGCAAAATGATGAGAGTGTTGCTGAAGTTGATCAATATCTTCAAACAGGATTTTTAAAAATGTGATTCGACCCACTTATCTCACCTGTTTAGATAAACTGTATGGGGTCGAACTAGAATCAGCTTAAAGTGAATTGTTAAAAATTTGAAAAATAAAGTTGTAAATTAAAATAAAATATATTTTAATCTTGAAAGAAATATTGAATATTTGAAAAAAAAAATCTAAATTTGGAACTTGAATAAAAATAAAACTTTAAACCTAAAACTGTTACGAAGCGAAGAATAATGTTTAGTTGTAGCAATTCCTGCTTTGTTTTTTCCACCTTTGTTTTTCGTTTTGCTCCTTCTTCTCTTCCAGTCCTGAATTTACAGTTTCAATTCCGACTTCAAGTTTTTACTGCTGAGCTGAGCAAAATTTTACATGGGGGTGGGACTTTGAGCTTATTAGGACATGATTTCCCATGATTCCCCGAGAGGATGTTGTGACGATGAGTGATGGGCTCTTTGATTCTTTCTCGGGAGCCAATTCTTTCGATTTGACTCTCAGAAAACAACCAGCTTTTTGCAAAAGAGCCAGTTACCGACTCTTTACAAAAGATTTTTTGAGGGCTATATTTTTACCATAATGTTGCAAAAAATTATTGTTTGTATGTAAAAAAAATGCTTTAATGTGTAGTGTACTGTATTCACAAAAAAACCTCAGAATTGCCTCATTTTTTTGCATGTATTTCAATACAAGTCATTCTTTTGTTTAATATTTTAATCAAATGTTGGCATGCTAGTTCTTTGGTTAAGATTACTTAAGCTTTTCATTTATCGTTTTAAAGACATAAAAGATAGGGTGACTAAAATAAATGTTTCTTTTTTCTAGTCCTCTTCATTTATAAAATTGTAATAATTCTTGTATTGCCTTGATGTAAATAAATGAAATAAAGATCTAATTAATGAATAACAAAACTTTTTATATTTGACAAATGAACCAGTTTGAATACTTTCTGTCCAGCACTAAACAAAGAAGGCAAAAAAAAAAAAAAACAAGGATCAAGTTTGGAGGAATAACAAAGATCGTCATTATTATTGCCTCTAGGGAAATAAGAAAAATATCATAAAGCTCAGAGGATCTGCGCAGGCTGCCTCCAGCATGCCGCAGCAACTCTGTCTGGCCGCCAGCTAGCCTCCCGGTGGCCGGCATAGCAGGCGGGCTTGCTCCAGCACCATGGGCCCTGCAACAAACTGGCGACCTGTCCAGGGTGTACCCTGCCTTTGCCCAACAATAGCCAGGACAGGTTCCGGCAACCCCCCGACTCCGAGAGTGATACGGCGGCTTAAGAAAATGGATGGAAGTTCATGATGAGAACACTTGGATTGATCCTTCATGCTTTTTACCCACTGATCCAGTCACTTAACTGGTCATGTGTCCTAAACTGAGTCTCTGATTGGTTGATGTGACGCAGTGATGTCACCAATGTTCAGATATTTTAACTCACAAATCGCACTGCTGCCAGACCGACACACTGCGCCCGATACTGAAATTGTGCTGCAGGACCTCAGGTTGCGTCTGTACCATTGACTTAGCGCAGAATTTCGACTAGCAGGCAGAGAGCACACAGCGAAAAAATCAATAAATAAATAATGGACTCCCATCATTTGAGAGCTTACTCTTTCAACTCCCAGGCTGCGATTCTAAGAATCACTGCTTTCGAGCATGGGTCATGGGTCATCATCATGGTGGTGGACCCATCAACAATGACATAATTTCAGCTTCAAAACAGCACTACAAACTTGATATACTTCTCTCAGACAGATAAACGTGTCTCTCTTGCTTTAACTCTAAAAGTTCAAGCCTTCACAGAAAAATCAGTAGAGAATTATAGAATGAAGACAAAGATCTGAACGCGATGAAGATTTCTGTACCTGACTAGCTGCACGGAAGAGATTGATTGACACGATAAACAGTCAATCAGGATGCAGAACAAAGTGCACTGTTTAAAAAAAAAGCATGGAAAATAGAAACAGTAGCTGTGTTTACATGGACTCAAGTAAGAAGTTGTGCCGCGACAGAGTAAACAAATTCTGGCAGGGGATACATATCTTGGTATGTAACACCGCCTTCTCTGAGTCTGTAGCTTCGTGTCTGCGAGTAGGAGGGGTGCTTTGTTACCGTGTGTGCTCCGGAGGAGGCTTCGTACCGCAGTCCGGCCAGCTTCTCTGCGTAAAAGATAGTTGTGCACCATATGATAATATTTTTTTTTTAAATATACGGCTGGTCGATAAAGCAATAGCAATAGCAATCAATATTACGATAGTACCTTTTCTCAATAGTAAAATAAGCCTATTGCAATAGACTTTTATTTTGAAGGGTCCGAAATTAACACTCGCCAGTCATGAGTATTTGACCTTCACTTTGGCGAGTAAAAGTTAGTGTTAGTCACCACATGGAGAGTAAATGTCTGTGTAAATGTAGTCGTATTTCTCAGCTCTTCTGGTGAATTTCTTTTTTCTCCTCATTGTTATGACTGCAGACGAGACAGAGATATGACGTCATAGCGAAAAATAGGTTTTATTGTGAAAAATGTACCGGATGCACTTCACATTCACTTGCATGGTTTCCGGTTCATGACATTAATTGCCCCAACTTCACAATAAAGTGCTACAGATCAGCTCCGGCATCTGTAAAAATTTGAAATCAACATAACGAATACGGAGGCCGGACTGGACCGGATGGAGTGTGAGTGCCTCTCGCACTTTTCATGTTATGTAAAAACTCCGGCGTCCTCACCGGGGCTGGACTGCATGTGGTGTGATCCTGGGTGAGCCTTGGTACCAGACACCATGTTAGCTAAATATAGCAATTTATTTGGATAAAATCTAGACCAATCAGCATGAACCCTCTTGTCTGGGATTGGCTGTTTGCACATATATCACACCAAACTAAAAGTTGTAAAAGCAAAATCAAAGATAGGGACTATGTCCGAACTCGTGCCCTAACCCCTAACTACTAAAAACCTATATAGTGTTTCACTATATAGTGCTGGACTATGTAGTGCCCTGGATTTTAAAATCAATTCGGACGCCATGCTCACTACTTTTTGGTCGCCGTTCTTCTTCGGTTGATGTTTTTATGAGGGTTGACAAACAACAGAATGGTTGCATTACCGCCACCACCTGGTCTGGAGGCGAACTACTTTCATACGCCAATTATCATGTAGCCGGTTTGCTAAAGTAAAAACCTAATAAATGTGAACATATTACGAAGACAATTTATAAATGTACTGTGTTCTCATTCAGTTTTTGAATGAATGAATGTACTGTGTTCTGATGATAAAAACAACCTGGCTGGTTTATAAAAAATAAATTTGCATACATTTTTGTGAAGATACTTACTGTTTTTGTTGAGAAAGTAACCAACACTTTTTATTCCACTCATGCGAGGCAGCACTTTTCTGTACTTCTTTCTTTTTCCGGCCGTGGTGCAGTGGAAAGGGCAGTCGACTTGTGATCGAAGGATTGCAGGTTTGATTCCCGCCTTGCCCGCCCATGTGTCAAAGTGTCCTTGGGCAAGACACTGAACCCCACATGGCCTCTGATGGAAGGTTGGCGCCAGTGTTCGGCAGCAGAGCCGCCATCAGTGTATGAATGGGTCTGTGACTGTAAAGCACTTTGGGCCTTCAAAGGGAAGAAAAGCGCTTTATAAGTAAACGCCATTTTACCATTTACCATTTTTACTTTACGTCTCACATTACTTTGCTCAGCATTACACCATCAGCTGGGCAAGAGTTTAACCATTTTTTTCCTAACATTATGATTTGATTCTGATTATTCTATTTTATAATTACCTGTAACACTAGTGAGTTCAGAGAAAGTGATGGTTTTTTTTTCTTTACAGTCAAACCATTTCAGCCTTCAACACAAAGTCTTTAAAATCATTTTATTTACAAAAAGTTGTACAGACAAAAATACTTACTTTCATATTTAAAAATGAACATGAAAATACAAAAACTCAAAACAATTAAATAGCATGAGCATTCATAAATACTTTCTAAAATAAATGTAAGCCATCATAATAAACAGAAACATTCCAAAAATAAAACCTAATTTCACAAATAAAATGATTCTTACATTTTACAGGGTCTTCCACGTCTCTCCTGCTTTGCCAACATAAAGGTTCCTGCCCTCTATGCTTACGGTCAGTCTGACACCAGACTGGATTTTGGGTTGAAAGGGGTCTGCTTGGAGCCACAGATGTTGAGCCACAGCAGGAGGACAACACCAGGAACCAGCAGGATGAGCAAAGTGGCGTCCGTCTGCGTCTGCTAAAATGAAGAAAAGTAAATGTTAAATATAAAAGGAAATTGTAAATATTTACCTTTGATGTTTATATAAAATATTCTTGAGTTGCTAATTTTTTAAAAATTACATGTGAATCATGCGACAGACTGGTGACCAGTCCCTGCCTTCGCCTATGAGTAGCCGGGTTAGGCTCTGGCAACCCAATGACCCCGAAAGGGACAAAGCGGTTTGGAAAATGAATGAATGAATGAATGTGAATCATTTTTTTTGGAAATGCATTTAAGGAATCAATTGTAATTAAAAATTTCCATCATTTTTTCAGAGAGAGTTGTGAGCCTCTGCTCTCGCTCTTCCTCCATTCTTGCCCTTTCCTCCTCTCTGCCTTCTCCAGCAGACTGAATAGGCCGCCACGCCGTGGCCTCTTGGCTGAAGAAGCCTCTTCTGTCTCCTCTTCCTCTTCCCTGTCTGCCCCTGTTCTTGTAGCACTGATGCAGGGGATGGTGCAGAAGATGTGGAGGAACTCTCCTCCTAGGATGAGGCAATGAGGCCTCACTGATGCCCTGAAATCACAGTGACCCCTTTCACCCAATAATAATAATAATCGTCCATTTTATTTAAAAGTGCCTTTCACATCACTCAAGCTCACTGTACAAATTCAAAATTAAAACACAATAAAATCATTCATTCATTCATTTTCCAATCCGCTTTATCCCTTTCGAGGTCACAGGGTTGCCGGAGCCTAATCTGGCTACTCATGGGCGAAGGCAGGGTACACCCCTGGACTGGTCGCCAGTCTGTCACAGGGGCCACAATCAAACGCCCATGCACACTCACATCCACGCCCACAATAAAATCACTTTAGGAAAATGTAAAAATATAAAATAAATAAATTCACATTTAAAAACCTCAGATGACAGAGGAAGGAAAATTGTGATTTTGACAGGTAGGTTTTGTGTCTGGATTTAAAAAATGAAAGCAGTAAACATTACAGAGGTCAGGGGGGAGAAAGTTCCAGAGTTGTCCAGAGAGTTGTTCCAGAGAGTGGTCCGTTTGGTCACCATTCAGGAGGAATGAAAAGCTGAAGGGAAGAGGAAAACCTGAGATAGCTTGAGGGAGTGTTAATATGGAGGAGATTAGAAAGAAAAGAAACAGTTTGGTTATGGAAGGCTTTCAAAGTGTAGAGAAGAAGTTTGAATTTAATCTTGAAAATTAGCAGAAGCCAGTTCAGCTGTTGGGAACGGGAGTGTTGTGATGGAAGGAAGGCGGTAGTTCTGGTGATGATGCGGGAAGCTGAGTTCTGGATGAGCTGTAGTTTATTGAGTTGTAGATGAGTTTTATGGGTAGACCAGAGAGAAATGCATTGCTGTAGTGAAGGCCAGAAGTGACCAGTCTACAAACCAAGATGGAAGAGGAGTGCATGGTGAGGGAGGGGCAGAGATGATTAATATTATGTAAATGAAAGTAGGCAGAACGAGTAATGCTACTGATATAAGATTGAAAGGATAATGAACTGTCACAGAGTCACCCTTGACAGTTCATTAGACACCCAGAGGAAGGAAAGTGGAAGAGAAGAGTTGGGTTTACTGGATGGATAGAGCTGAGTGTCATCCGCGAAACAATGAAAATCAATGTTGAATTTACGGAATATATTGCAGAGGGGTAGGAGGTAGGTAATGAAGAGAAGGGGACCGAGAACAGAACCTTGAGGAACACCAGAAGAAATGGATGAGAATTGAGATTGAAGGATTTCAGTTGGATAAACTGAGCCCAATTTGAGAAGTCAGATTGAAACCAGTGGAGGGGGTGGACTCTATACCAAGCGATGAAAGTCTGTGAAAGAGGATGGAGTGAGAAATTGTATCAAATGCTGATTTCAAGTCAAGCTGGATAAGGAGGGTGATGAGTACAGAATCAGCTGCTAAGAGAAGGTCATTGGCGATTTTCAAGAGGGCAGTTTCAATGTTAAGAAGGGGGCGAAAACTGGATTAAAAGGGTTCAAAGAGACTGTTTTGATTGAGATGATTACCTTTGCTTCTCTGGCCATGGAAGTGGTCTCGCCCACAGTTTAAGGTGGAAACCGTTTAAGGTGGAAACAGTTTTAGGTTGAAAGTTTTTTACATTCAAGTTTCAAATTCATCTTTTTTTTAAGTTTTCAATATTACTTTCAAGTTAGGGTTAAACTTTTTTTTCAAAGTTACCATCTGGGCTTTGATTCCCTTTTAAGCTGATCCAAATTTGAGCCTATAGAAACTATTCCTAATTACTTCAAAATTCTGGTAAGTATCAGAAAATGGTGGAGAGAATGACCCACATGCAGGAGACCAGGCTTGTGGCAGACACTAAAAGATGATTAAAAAATATTCACTTAAAAAAATAAACTCAAACGTGGCAAACCATGTATGTGGAATATATATAAGACCACTAACAATCTCCTTTGATCTGGGCCTCCAAGCTGGACCTCACTCCATGGGGTCAAAACGATAACATGAATAGTGAACACAAATCACAGAACCATATGGGGGGGAATCTAGCGAATGACCTGCAGGACGCTGATCAACAAAGGCTACCATCATACTTTGCTGCCAGAGGCTCATCCTGCAGATGAGTCCCCCTGCTTAAGCCAGTACTGGGGGTGTGTATTGGCAAAAATCTGGCGATACGATACGTATCCCGATAGGTGTCTCACAATATGGTATGTATCACAATATATTCCAAGACTGTACCAAAACAATGTTTCCCTCCTTTTTTAAGAGTATGACTTAGAAATTCTTGGTGCTTTTTTTGGTAAATTCAAAAATATTTGTTTTTAAAGGGAACCGTCAACATTGATTCCCACAACAGAATATTTTTCAAAATAAAAAAATAGAATGAATGGGCCTTAACCAACAAGGTTCTAAAAATATAATTGAGGAATTAAAAGGCTGTTGATTCCCAATATTGCTAAATGTAGCATTTAAACGGTCCATGAGCCTGAATGGGGCTTGAATGGGTGCTTTAAAAATAAAGGGAAAAAAGCCAATTCTTTCCACAAACATTTTAGTTTGACAGGGTGAAGGTGAGCGCTTGGATGTGGCTGAGATGCTTCATTGACATGACTGTCTCTGCTGCAGCTCGGCAGCTCAGTTTTCTCATACGTGGAAGTAAACACGTATTTCACCACTCATCACCAAGACATTGGTCTTTTTTTAGAGCGTTGTACACATCCCTCTGATCCATTAGGTTGCTGAACTAGAAACTGTTGCTGTGAAGTTCTTCAGAACTTTGGCCCACTTTGCCAACAGCATTTTGACTGAGGCTCTCTGCATGAGCTACTGCACTCTGCACTGCTTCTCTCAGCTGCTACAAAGCATCAAAATACATGATTTTATATGATACTGGCAACACCGTGGCACACGAGTTTCGGTTTGGTACCCATCCAAGTAAAAACTAAATAGTACGTCTCATAACCACCAAAACCGCAAGGTTCATGACTGAAGACTTAGCACAAGCTGGTTCTCAGGTATGTAGCCAGATATCGCCAAATCGATTTTTTCCAACATCCCTAGCCAGTATGTGTCCAGGCCTTTCTGAAGTTTGCTAGAGAGCATTTGGATGATCCGGAAGAGGAATAGGAGAGTGTTATATGATCTGATGAAACCAAAATAAAACACAACTTGTCATGTTTGGAGGAGAAAGAATGCTAGATTGGATCCGAAGATCACAGTGCCTACTGTGAAGCATGGGGGTGAAAATATCATGCTATGGGTATGGTTTTTCTGCAAAGATGACCGTTCAGTTAAAAGGAACGAATGAAGCTGGTGAATGATGAGATTTTGAGTGAGGACCTCCTTCTATAAGCAAGCGTTATGATGATGAAACACGGCTGATCTTCTAGCATGATGTTGATCCCAAACACACCACCCAAGCAACCAAGGAGTGTCTTTGTAAGAAGCATTTCAAGGTTCCTAAGTGGCCTGGCCAGTCTCCAGCTCGTAACTCCATAGAATGTCTTTGGATGGAGTTAAAGGCCCGTGTTTCCTAGAAACAGCCTTGTTATGCACTTTATATCTAGGGGTGTAGGACATAACATAAAAACACAGAAACCCCATGTCAATAAGTCAGCCCTTAAACCACCAAACATGCTCAATAAGCTGCCACGACAATTTACTGTTTAAATAACAGAAAGGTTTATTGTCCCAAATGTAAAGATAAATGAAAAAGGAACCGTTTAACGTCATGGTGAACCAAGGTTGGAAAAATAAACAAAGCAGAACTAACTCAAAAGTCAAATGCTCTATTTGACCTCCAAATAAATGACAGAGTCTGACCTGTCTCCCTGAACCTAACCCAAACAAAAGGAAATGACAGTTCACAATTACATAAACTACAGTCCAAACTCCCCCCATAGGGCAGAGATGATGCCAGGTATGTAAGGGATCATCCGCAACATCCTGAACAGCCATGAATCTTCCTCCCTCCAATCCTGAGCCAGCACCAGTCTTCTTTCCCCCAATCCAGTTCAGCCACAAGTCCTTAGTCCTTCAATCCAGAGCTCCTGAAAGAAAACAAGAAGAACTTTCACTCCATACACAAGACACAATATTGAACTCAAAATACAAGAAACAAATAAAAAAACAAACACACACAGATACGACAATGCTCATAACAAGCCCTAAACCAGGGGTGCCCAAATCCAGGCCTTGAGGGCCGGTGTCCTTCATGTTTTCCAACCAACCTGCCATTGAAGCTCCTTGTTGACTAAACACGCCTGTTCCAGGTAATCGGAAGCAGATCAAGCAGGATTTATGGAAATCAAGGTCGGCCCTCGAAGTCTGGATTTGGACATCCCTGCCCTAAACATCACTAGTTCCTAACCCTGGTCCTCAGGGAACACTGTTCTGCATCTTTTCAAATCTACCCTGCTCAAACACAACTGCCTTTGATTACTGTCATTATTGGGCCTCTGTAGAGCTTGATGATGAGCTGAATCAGTGTGCTTTAGCAGGGCAACATGGAAAACATGCAAGACAGTGTTCCCCAAGGACCAGTGTTGCTCTAGTGGAGATCTGCATTGAGGAATGAACCAAAATAGCAGCCATAGTGTGAAAACCAACCGTAGTTTACTTCTGTGTTCTTATTGTTTCAGATAAATCAATTCCAAAACCTTGGGAAGTTTCAAGTAATTTTTCAGATTCGAGAGGTTCATTAATATGTTCATAGAGAGAAGGTCTGAAAGCACAGCTGCTGCTTCCTGATGCAGACGGCGCTCTGTCTTACGTTTTCTGTTCCACCCTCCTGTTCTCACTTTTTATGGGGGTTTGGGAACTAATGAATGGGGTCTGGGGGGCAGCTGGTGTTGGCTGCGAGAATAAACTACTGTTAACCTCCCCAAGGCAAAGCTGATGGATAAATGGATGGGTGGGGGTGGTTGGGTGACTTGTAGGTTTAGAACTTGGAGAGCTTCTTGTCGGTCATTTGCACAAAAATCCTTTTTATGTGTTTTTTTTTATTGAGAATGGACAGGAAAAGAGATGAGCATCATGTACCTCAGTTGGATGAATGGAAGTATAGGTGCTGTGAAAGGTCAGGCTCAGAGGCCTTATGAAACAGAAGATGTTAAACCATCTGACATTTATGAGGAAGCTCACAGGAGAAAGATGGAAAACCAAACTCATCTTTCTCGGTGTGGGCAAATTTTGCAGGAACAAAAGTTGGCACTAAAGATTTAGGATGCTTTGTTAAAATGACAAATACATTTGAAAGACCTTTTGAAAATTCATGTTGGTGAGGAGGCTGTATGTTTCTGTTCAGTTCATGCTAGTCCGGAAGACCCTCTGTGTTTGACAGATTACGCCTGTTTTTGTGTTGTGTATTTGTTTCTATAGCCTCGTTTCCACTGAGAAGTCCGGTTCGGTACGGTCCAGTTAATTCTGGCCAGAGTTTCCACTCAGTTAATCCTCGCTTCCACTGAGCGGTTTATTTTCATGGCACATGCCTGGTGTAGAGCACTAGCGTGTTTGCATCATTGTACTGCAACGACTAGAAAAGCTACAACAGTGGGGTCAGTTAGCAACTTGTCTTTTTGTTTCTTTACAGTATTCCCCCCTGATTCGTGGGCATTGGGGACCGGAGACATCCGCAAATACAGAGAATTAACTTGAATTCAAAATAGCAGCATACGTTATGTCACTCTGTCTCTCTGTGCCTTCAAACCAGACGCGTTTCCTCCTTGATCAAATAATAAACACCTGCTCCGAATAATAATCATCCTCTGCAGTTATCTTCTTCAGCATATCAGAATTTTTTCCTGTCGCTTCTGAGTCAACTGATGCTATCAGGAGTGGGCTGCGCTCCCACGGGGGCTCCGCTTTACTGTGCAGCAAGTGTCTTGAGTTGTCGGAGTTTTTGTGACGAACCAGAAGAGTCACATGACTGAAAAAAGTAAGTGAAACCGCAAATAAAGAAACGCGAATATGCAGGGGAACACAGCACTTCTGGTATGGCGTGGATAACAGGAATTGAATGTTGTTTGAAGAATGTTGTTGATTGAATAAAGTGTATTAAAGCTACAAACAGAAACTAAGAGGCAAACTAAATCATGAAAGCTTTCATTCAAATCTCTAATCAAAGGAAGATCCCGCTTCATTGGTCAGGAAGCTTTAATTTTTTTTATCTGAGCCCCTCTGGTGTTTCTCAGACTAAAGGAGAGCTCTCTGTGCTTGCTGTACTGGAACTAAACCCTTTTTTCTTCTCCAGCCGCTCCCTGCAGACATGCAGAGAAATGAAGGACCGAGCTGAAGTGGTACAACCTTTGTCAAACACTCAGCTGCTCAGCTAATTGCCTAACAAGGCAAATCCAACACTCTCCCCATACAGCGGCGCCTTTATTGGGTCACCTCTAAGGGTCTTTGGTGTCCCACTTAACTGAGGAGCTTAAAGGGCCCATGTCATGCAATTTTGAAACCTTTCAGAGTACATTTTATCCATATATATGGAACACTAAAGACAGAATTTTTAATGAAATATGAGGTATTTTCCTAAGCTCTTTTCCTACCCGGAAGTAAGACGACACAGTTTCTGAGGCTCCGCCTTTCGCTCTTTGTGGGTGCCCCCCATTTCACCACGTCATCCTCGAGCCGGCCTCGGCAGCGTGTCTGTGTTTCTTTCAGGAAACAGTGGTGGTGTTGGCAGCACAGATGCTTCCTAGACGGGGCTGTTCCCCACGTTCATACGTATGAATGTGAGAATCCTCTGGTTTTTGTGGTCTGACGGGCTGGTGCCCACAGAGCAGGATTTTAGAGGAATGCTCAGAGATGCGTGAATCGATCCAAATTCTGCTTTGGGGTTGTTTGTCACAAGGAATGAACATTAAAATACTTAAAAGCTCAAAAATGTTGATTTTGCATGACATAACTCTGCATTTAAAGCAGCTGTTTCTGTGAATTCCAGCATGCAACCCAAAGCCCGTTTGTACGTCTGCTTGTCTGTCTGTCTGTGCCTGCAGGCTCTTGGCGCTACAAGTGTGTTGACAGGGGTGGGTGGGGGGTTTAACAGCAGCCAAGCTTTTGTCCCCTCGCTCCTGGCCATGTTCACACATGTTACAGATCCCAGAACCATGAGTTGCATTTGTCTGCTCTTTCCTGCTACAATTGAAGCTCAGGGAAAAGGTACACTTTCAGGATCAGCTGATGAAAACTCCAGAAATCCAGAACCAAAGAGCTCCTTGGAGTTTATGTAGATCAGATTTAAGCTCTGGTCTTCAATGTCTGAAACTTAGTCATGAATTTTTGAAAACCCAGTCAGTCAGTCAGTCCTACAGCCCAGCCTGTTCTTTTAAAGTCCCTCTCCATCTATATTTTTATGGAGAGTAAAAGGGTTCAGTGGTCTGAACCTGTGTCTTTTTTTCAGACAGTTTCTGCAGAGCAACAGGAGCTTATTAGAAATTCACCTCTGGGTTGTGGGTGGTACTGTTGATGTGGAAGTTAGCCTATGCTGATATCCCAGCATTCCTTTGTTTCCACTCTTCTCTCGCTAGCTTACAGACCCTCACAAGCCCGAGCTAACAGTTGTGTAGCAATAAGCTGGGAGCTTTTAGAGCTATGCAGTCAAACAGATACCAGTTCAGAGGAAGAAAATGTAAATGTTAATGGATCTATTTGTCTGCAAGTGGATGCGTCGGAAATTTGGCACGCATATCGCTCTTGCTGCGTCACAAACTCGAGCTTTTTCAAACTGCTGCTCTCTTCTGCTCCGTCCATCACACTTTGAATAAAGAAATACCCATAAACAGTTTTCATCTCAAACTCTTTTATACATGTCCTCCATCATGAGAAAATTGCAACAAGAACTTGTTAAAAACACAATTTCCATCGGAGCGGGTTTTTAAAATCAAAATGTTTATGAGCTGATTCATCAAAGTAGATGTTGTGACAGTATAAGCTAGCAGGTTTGATCTTTTCTTGGATAAACTGCTGAAAGCACATCTGTGTGATGATAGTATTTTTGTTCTAATGATCATCAGAAATGTAAGTCAATCGTTCACTTCTTTAGTAGACTGGCAGAAATTCCAACTTGGTGATTCCTCAAGTCTTTATGCAAATGTATCTGAAATTGTGGCCTGATGACAAACCCCTTTCCTAAGCGCGGTGTGATAATTGGAAAAGGCTCTTCTAGAGGAGACCCAGCGGGATTGTGGGCTTTCAGATAGAGCTTATGATGACAGCAGGAGATGGATATTTCTCTCAGGGTAAAATGTTGAAAGCCAGACCAGCCTCAGGGTGAGTAATCCCCCCCCCCCTTCTGTCTCCTTGTTTCTCCCTCCTTTTGAGCCCACAAGATGCTGAAGTTTGTCTGCAGAAGACCCCCCTGACTGAGAGCAGCAGATAAACACATAAAAGTTGTTTTTCTTCTGGTTTTGAAGCAGCTGATAAGCTGTTGTTTTTTTGGGTTATTCACTACTGATGCTATCATGTGAAATAATGGTTTTAAAGGGCTTTTGCAGATGAAAATATCACACTTGGAGGGTTTAGATTTAGTTTTTTTCCACAAACAATCAGGCGTTAGCCGTGTGGGATTTCAAAGCATGCAAAACTATTTTTCTTTTTTTAATTCGAGCAACTTTTTTCAAAAAATCGCTGGAAAAGAATCTAAACATTTAAAATCCATCTTTAAATTGTGTTTTTCAGTTGTGTGGGTTTTCAGTAGTAGATTCATTTTTTTCACAAATTACAGCTTTCTTAAACATACTTACTGTATGTAAAGCATTTGCAGGGTTAGTAAATCTGTCTGGCAGCCTTGTCATCACCTTCATCCAGGAGTGAGTGGAACAGCAAAAGGTTTCTTCCAGAACCCCTTTTTTCTTGACCTGTGTTTGTGGACCGTTGCCTGGCTGTTGCCGTTGTTGATGAAGGGATGCAGGACAGTTCTTGTCTGGGGTAATCTTTTCTCTTGACTGTTTAAAGATCTCTGGCCTATAGTTCTTTGCTTTTTTCCGAGCTCTTTGGTTCAGAACATGTCTGGACTGGTTTCATTACAAGTCACACTGTGGTTTGGACTATCAGCTTTCCTTTTTTTGAATGGAACAGGCTTTGAGGCCTCTCTATCCTGGTTTCCACTGAGCGGTCCGGTAAGGAGTGGTACAGTACAGTCCAGTTCATTCTGGCAAGCGTTTCCACTCAGTTAAGCCTCGTTTCCACAGAGCGATTTCTTTCACGGCGCATGCGTGGTGTCATTGCCTCATTGTAGTGTGATGACTAGAAAAGCAACAACAATGGAGGTCATCCAGCAGCTCGTCCTTTCTTTGCTTTACTTCTGGTACATCGTGCACAGCAAGAACTTAATGTTGTTTGAAGAAGATTGTGGGCGGCTAAGATGAACACCGGCATAAAGAAATATTAGCTTAAATGAGCGCTATATTGACGTCTTCTACTGTCACCACCACTTTCTGCCAATCAACGGGTGGCTACAGCGGCTCCGCCCCTACTGTTCTACTTTTCAATGGACCTACAACCAATAGGGGTCCCAAGAGGTATGGTTTGGTACTGTTTCATGGGTCCATTTTACAATGGAAATGCTCAAAATGCCGTACCGGACCGCTCAGTGGAAACAAGGCTTTACTTTTTCTGAACATGGCACTGCTGCAGGAAAAAAGCATGCCTTAAAAGTTAATGGGGTGCCTTTCTCTCCTCAAAACAGGAAATAAAAAACACGTCATCAGATCTACACCCCCCTGGCTGGTGTGTCTGTTTATTTTTTCCCTGAAAGTGAAGAGTGTGTGTGTGATCAAGACACCATCAGCAAAATGGCTGCTTTGTCTCGGCCATTGTTGTAGCGTATAGAAAACAGAACATTGGTCAACCACTGATTAGAGGATGGAAGGTTCCATTCCCTTCTTGCTGGCTCATGTGTCAAAGTCCTTGGGGAAGACACTGAACTCAGTATTGCTCCTTGCGGTTGAGGTTTGCACCATGTAGGGTTGCGGATCTGCCACTAGTGTGCAAATGTGTGCGTAGTTTTGAATGAGACTGTGACTGTAAAAGGCTTCAGGCCTTAAATCAAGGTAGAAAAGTGCTAGAAAGGTATATATCTGCCACCATTCTTGTCTGCATTCAGAATCCCATCCAAAGAGCAGTAGGAGACAGGTTTTTCTTCCCTTTTAAAAAGTGGAAAAGGGTTTTGATTGACTTTGTTCTTTCATTTATGTCAGAAATATCTTACATCATTGAACATTGTGGACATCTATAAATAAAGCACAATTAAACGAGGGTGTAAAGCCTCAGTGCTCTGTTGTTAGGAGACGTACCCCATCATTCCTGCTTCATTGCCTCAGTGACAGCATCAGCTTGCTCAGCTGTTCCGCTCAATGACACTCATCGGGGGTCTGACAGTACTGTCTCCGGTGGGCTGTCACACATTTTTTGATGTTTCTACCTCCATGAGGATTTGGCGTGAACTTTTGTTTAGAAACACAGACAAAGCACCAACTGGAAGAGCGTGTCCGGAAAAGAGCGCACACTTTCTGAAATGTTGGTTGATCGGGATTACAATGTGCAGGACTCAAAAACGCAAATGCACTCCTAATGCCAAACAAACAGCTGAGTGGAAGCAACCAAACTAGAGACAGATTTTTGCCACAACTTATTGTAAATGTGCCCACAGGTGTTTTTTTTAATGTTTTGATCTTAATTTTACGCAGATGCAGCAGCTGCTGATCTGTAGCAGAGGGTCCCAATCTGATTCAGCATGGAGGAATAAAGCATTACAAGAGTCACAAAAATGTTAAGAACTGAGCTGCTCTGCAGCAAAACAGTGAAGGTTCCCACATAAGAGTTACTTGCAGCTCATTGGAGCTGGAGCTGGAGATTGGAGCAGAAATCAGCAGAGTGCCCTCCGCCCTACTACTATTCTTATCGATTCTGCTTATCAGTCTGCCATTCTTATTGAAACTTTTTAGTTTGAAAACAAGGAGGGAGGAGACAAACTATTTTGAAAACTTTTTTTAGAACATGTTAAAACACAATAAATTAATTTAACATCTTTTGCAACACTAAAATTAAATTATCAATAAATACTAATGTGTTTTTGTAATGATAACATGCATTTTAAGGTAACAACTTAAATAAACAGCGCAAAAGCAAAAAGCAGAGTACATCAAATAGCCTCATTTGAACAATAACAGTGGAATAATAACAATAACCTAACAATAACAGTGGAAATAAGAATACATAATGTTTTATTTTAATTAATTTCACATTGTATGTCAGATAACTTATTATTATTGAGGCACAATATGAACGTTCATCCTGTTAATATTATATGATCATTGTTTTTTACAGTGCTGGTGCTCGTATTCATTTCCCCCTCCTTTTTATTCAGATTTCCTGCACTTATCTTTGATAAACTACACTTGAGTCACTTGCTCCACATGCACATCTGTTGGAACAATAGTGGCGCTAGACATTTCTATTGGACAGTCAAACGCTGCACACCTCTCCGCTAGAATCTGGTGTATTTTAGCGTGCATTTGGATAGGTTATTTCTGTTAGACAGCCTTACAGCCAAGTTTTTGTTACATTTAAAACAATGCGTGCTGTCTGCATCTACTTTGGAAAATACAGACACACTTTGGACCTTTTTGCTCACAGCCACTCCGCCATACACATAGCCATTTGCTGACAGTGACAGCAAATGGCTATGTGTATAAAAGTGCATTCACACCAAACGCAATTGGCGTGGAGAATTCGCATGCCCCGTCCCTCCTTCGCCACGTGGACAATTTGCTGCTTGCCGCGTGGCCAAAAATGTGTTCCCTAGGCTCACCACCTCGGCTGCGTGTGGGAGGAGCTGGCAGCTAATGTTTTTATCCTTATTGCTACATAGAGTGGCGTCTGTTTATCTCATTTACAATGACTGGGAGACACAGATGATGTTCAGACATCCGGTTTATTTATTTTGAAGAGCTCTACAAAAACATTGGTGATCACGCCTCCATGTTTTGGTTCATGAAAACATTTAGTCTCTCAGGGAGCTTCTCTACTGCTACTGTGTTGGATAATTGGCCACTTCTGCTGTGTTTCAGTCTCTCTCTGAGTGAGTTCAAATGCTTACTGTCGCACATTAACCCCAGAGGGCAAAAAAAAAAAAAAAAACAAGGAATAAATATTGGATGTTTTCGTCACATGCCCAAAGTTGAGTCCCTGATTGGTTGAGGAGATGCAGCCACCTCCCCAGAGTTCAGATTTTTTTTTAAACTCTGGCCGCTCAATTCGCGCTGTTTCCAGACTTTCGCACCACGCCAGCCGCTCAATTTGCACCGAAGAACCTCTATTCGCATCCATACCATTGACTTTACATTGAAATTGGCTGTGCACTCCATGCCAGGGGTGTTGCCACGCTACAATGCTGGCACCGCTAAGCAATACCAATAAGACTAAAACTGTATGATAATAAGAAGGAAAATGGAAATTGTGGCCGAACCTTCTGGTGGGAAGTTGCGCAATAAGGCAGGATGCTTGGGGCTGGCTCTTTCGGGCTCTTATTGCTTTGATAGTATGTGTGCATTTCTGTTTTGGACCAAAGCCATCCATCCATTTTCTTCCACTTATCCGGGACCGGGTCTCGGGGGCAGCAGTCTAAGTAAAGATGCCCAGACTTCCCTCTCCCCGGCCACTTCCTCCAGCTCCTCTGGGGGGACCCCGAGGCATTCCCAGGCCAGCTGAGAGACATAGTTTCTCCAGCGTGTCCTCCCTAGGGAGGCGTTCAGGGGGTATCTGAACTAAATGCCCGAGCCACCTCAACTGGCTCCTCTCGATGTGGAGGAGAAGCGGCTCTACTCCGAGCTCCTCCCGGGTGACCGAGCTTCTCACCCTATCTCTGAGTGAGCGCCCATTCACCCTACGGAGGAAGCTCATTTCGGCTGCTTGTATTCATGACCTCGTTCTTTCGGTCAAGACCCAGAGCCCATGACCATAGGTGAGTATTGGGGCGTAGATCGACTGATAAAAATTGAGAGCTTTGCTTTCTGGCTTAGCTCTCTCTTAGCGATTGCATGATGGTGGATGCCGCACCAATTTGCCTGTCGATCTCACGCTCACTCATGAACAAGACCCCAAGATACTTAAACTCCTCCACTTGGGAAAGGAGCACTCCACCCACCCTGAGAGGACAAACCCCCTTTCTCCGGTTGGGAACCATGGCCTCAGAATTATTGGTGCTGACCCTCATCCCAGCCGCTTCACACTCAGCTGCAAACTGTTCCAATGCATGCTGAAGATCCTGGCTCGATGAAGCCAACAGGACAACATCATCTGCAAAGAGCAGAGAAGAAATCCTGTGGCTCCCAAACCAGACCCACTCCAGCCCCTGGCTGCATCTAGAAACCGATGACAAAGGGCAGCCCTGCCGGAGTCCAACATGCATCGGGAACAGGTCTGCATTACTGCTGGCTATGCGGATCAAGCTCCTGCTTTGGTCATACAGAGACTGGACAGCCCTGAGGAAGGCTCCCCGGACCTCATTCTCCCAAATGACCCTCTACAGGACACCACGGGGCACACGGTCGAACGCCTTCTCCAAATCCACAAAACACATATGGACAGGATGAGCAAACTCCCACAAACCCTCCAGCACCCTAGACAGGGTGTAGAGCTGATCCACAGTTCCACGACCAGGACAGAAACCGCATTGTTATTCTTGGATCTGAGGGTCGACTATCTGCCGGACTCTCCTCTCCAGTACCCTAGCATAGACTATCCCTGGGAGGCTGAGGAGAGTGATTCCCCGGTAGTTGGAACACACCCTCCAGTCTCCCTTCTTGAAAAGGGGAACCACCACCCCTGTCTGCCAGTCCAGTGGTACTGTTCCCGACTACCACGCGATGCTGCAAAGACGCGTTAACCAAGACACTCCCACAGCATCCAGAGACTTGAGGTACTCTGGGCGGACCTCATCCGCACCCGGTGCCTTGCCACTGAGGAGCTTGTTGACTACTTCGGTGACTTCAGCTTGAGTAATGGACAGCCCCACCCCAAGGCTCTCAGCCTCTGCTTCCTCAAGACGTGGGGCGTCCGTGGTGCAGTGGAAAGGGCAGTCGGCTTGTGATTGAAGGATTGCAGGTTCGATTCCCGCCTTGCCCGCCCATGTGTTGAAATGTCCTTGGGCAAGACACTGAACCCCACATTGCCTCTGATGGAAGGTTGGCGCCAGTGTTCGGCAGCGGAGCCACCATCAGTGTATGAATGTGTGTGTGAATGGGTGAATGGGTCTGTGACTGTAAAGCGCTTTGGGCCTTCAATAGGTAGAAAAGCGCTATATAAATAAACGTCATTTACCATTTACCATTCAAGAGAAGGCGTGTCAGCAGGATTGAGGAGATCCTCAAAGTATTCCTTCCACCGCCCGACAATGTCCCCAGTCGAAGTCAGCAGCTCCCCACACCAGTTCCCCACCTGCACTGAAAACGGTGCCTGCAGAAAACTGCTTCCCCCTCCTAAGGCGCCGGACAGTTTGCCAGAACCTCTTCGAGGCGAACCGATAGTCCTTCTCCATGGCCTCACCGAACTCCTCCCAGGACCGAGTTTTTGCCTCTCCTAAAGCCTGAGCCGCAGCTAGCCTAGATTGCCGATACCTGTCAGCTGCCTCTGGAGTCCCACAAGTCAGCCAGACCTGATAGGACTCCTTCTTCTGCTTGACGGCATCCCTTACTTCCGGTGTCCACCAACGGGTTCGGGGTTGCTGCCACGACAGGCACCAGAGACTTTGCGACCACAGCTCCGAACAGCAGCAGAGACAGTGGAGGTGGAGAACATGGTCCATTCAGACTCAATGTTACCAGCCTCCCTCTGTACCTGTTTGAAGCTCTCCCAGATGTGGAAGTTAAAGACTTCCCTGACGGAGGGCTCAGTCAGACGTTCCCAGCAGATCCTCACAGTACGTTTGGGTCTGCCAAGTCTTTCCAGCCTCTTTCTCCACCAACGAATCCAACTCACCACCATGTAGTGATCAGTGGACAGCTCTGCCCCTCTCTTTACCCGAGTGTCCAAGACACACGGCCGAAGTTTGCCTGAAACGACTACAAAGTCGATCATTGATCTCCTGCTGAGGGTGTCCTGATGCCACGTCTATTGATGGACACCTTTATCCTCAAACATGGTGTTTGATGTGGATAAACTATGATGAGCACAGAAGTCCAACAACAAAACACAGCTCGGGTTCAGATCAGGGAAGCCGTTCCTACCAATTACACCCCTCCAGGTGCTACTGTCGTTGCCCAAGTGGGCATTGAAGTCACCCAGGAGGACAATGGAGTCCCCCGTTGGGGCACTTTCCAGTACCCCTCCGAGAAGCACCAAGAAAGCTTGGTACTCTGAACTGCTGTTCGGCCCATAAGCCGAAACCACAGTCAGAGACCTGTCCCCCACCCGAGGGCGGAGGGATGCAACTCTCTCGTCCACCGGGGTGAACTCCAATACTTGGCGGCTAAGCTGGGGGCTCACGAGTAAGCACACCCCAGCCCGCCGCCTCTCATGTGCAACTCCAGAATGGTAGAGAGTCCAACCCCTCTCGAGAGACTGAGTTTCAGAGCCCAGACTGTGCGTAGAGGTGAGCCCAACTATATCTAGCCGGTACCTCTCAACCTCTCGCACAAGCTCAGGCTCCTTCTCTCCCAGAGAGGTGACGTTCCATGTCCCAAAAGCCAAGTTCCATGACCGGGGTTTAGGCTGCCGAGGCACTCGACTGCCACCCAAACCACATTGCACCGGCCCCTTCTGAGCTCTCCTGCAGGTGGTGGGCCCACTGGGGAGTGATCCCACCTCGATCCTTCGGGTTTTACCTAACTACCAGCCCCAACCCCAGGCTTGGCTCCAGGGTGAGGTAACGCCAATCCAGGCGACGCAACGGGATCTTTGGTATTTCTTCTCATGACGGAGTTTGTGAACCGCTCTTTGTCTGGCTTGTCACCCAGGACCTGTCTGCCATGGGAGACCCTACCAGGAGCCAAAGCCCCAGACAGCACCCTCCACCACGTTAAGGTGGCAGTTCATGCAGGGGGTTCTTTTGTATGCCAAACATTATATATTATCATTTATATGTGTATAGTTTACTCTGAAAGGCTTAAGAATAGCATGATATAAGCCCATTAACATAACAGATTTCAACCTTTACTTTTACACCAGCAAGGGGTATTTTTTCCAATTTTACACAATTAGGGAAAAGAAAAAACAAGAACAAACCATCCAGTTCTGTTAGGAACTACAGTTGCACATTGATGATGTCACCTCAGCGATACAGCGTGTGCTGCAACACACATGCAAACGCACACACACGCGGACGAGCTGATAGCAATTTAAGACACGTTTTTAGACGAGTTAAAATAGAGCATTCAAGCAAGTAAACAGTTGGACCCTTGTTTTTTCATATTTGAGAACACGATAATAGTTATAGATTATAAAAAAGAATACCGGTAATGGAAAAAAATATATATATAACACGCTTATTTGTCTGTAAATAATTAATCGCGATTAATGTGGTAATTTGACACCCATACTTATGTCATCTCCTCTTTTTGGCCCAAGAGAAGTCAATTTACTTTCATACTGAAGTAAATCACACCAGAGTTCATCTTCAAGTTAAAAAAAAACAGACCCTTGTTTTCAAGAGACCTAGAGTTCTTTTGTTTAGTCCAAACTGAGGTTAACACTTGCCAAACCAGGATGACCATCAGAGGAAACCAGCTCTGGTGTGGATCAGAGTATAGCGTGGATGTCTCTAATATGAAAGACTCACTCTTCGTCCTTGATGTCCAAAACTAAAAGGCAGGAGTCACAAAGTAAAGGAACTACCAAATGTTTACTCTGGATCCAGCTATTTGTGTTTATCATTTTTTCTTCTTAGCTCCTATCCCTTTGAGGGTTAACTGTGCCTTTATCCTAAAAAAGAAGAAGACTTCAAACCTCAAGTGAGCAAGATGCAAGACTATTTGAGAAAAGCATAATGTGGCAGAAAACAGAAAAAATCATAAAAAAGTATTTTTAAGAGAACCCCAAATGTGCTCTAAGTGTAACTGCCTCAGTGCCTTTTTCCAGACTTTGTTTTCTTGTACTAGTGGGTTACAGCAACATGCGCTCTCTTGCCACCCATATTTTAAATGAAAAATGCATCCTGTGGTCTGCTGACAGGTAGACACATGCAGCGCTCTGTCAGAGACGGAGGTTTGCAGTTTTTCTTCTGCACGATTTGTTGAAAAATAAAAGTCTGGCACCAAGCGTTTATCATCATCTTTACCCCTCTTCCTCCTTTTTCTGGGCAGCCATTTGGTTGCTGCTCTTTGTTGTGAGGAATGCTCCAGTTCCTTGTGCCGTTACTCTTTTTTGATTCAGTTTAGCACCACTCAGCTTCATCCATCCTTTTGGCATGGATCATCTTCACTCAGACAGCTGTCTGCTGCTGTCAGATCATTTAATATCTGTTTAGTTTAGACTGTTTTCATCTTTGTAGCTGTCATGACAACGTTTTTTTTTTTAAATCTTCTCACCACTGTTAGTCTCGAGACTTCATGTTGCAAAATAGGGCTGGGCGATAAAACGATAGCTATCGATATCACGATAGTACTTTTTCTTGATAGTAAAATGAGTCTATCACGATACACTTTTATTTTGAAGGGTTCGAAAGTTAACACTCATGAGTATTTGATCTCCTCTTTGGCGAGTAAAAGTTAGAGTTTTAGTCACCACATGGAGAGTAAATGCTTGGTTAAATGTAGTCATGTTTGTTAGCTCTTCTTCTGGTAAATTTCTTTTTTCCTCTTCCCCTCCATCGTCTGCACGTGAGGTAAACAAAACACACACAACGTGAAACACAACACCCAACAGCTGCGGTCACTTCACCTGTGCAGCATTTAGTTTAGATGATGAGACAGCGAAACGTGGCCATTTATAACAGGATCCAGTCAGAACTGGAGGATAAAGCTGCTTCACTTAAAGCAGTAACAGACAGATTCATAAAATGTGTTGATTTGGAGACAGCGCTGTTGTTAGGCGCTAATACTATGATGCTAGCTTGTTAGCCGCTTATGTTATGGTGCTAACTAGCTGTCTTTTGTGATCACGGATTGGTTTAAGTCAGACAGTATTTTCACAGACCGGCCTTTAAGACACGACGGACAAAAACAACCAGTTTAATTCATAGAACATTCATAAAAACTTTTTTTTCTAATAACAACAGAATTGAATCCACTGTTTTAGCAGCGTCTGTGTAGCATAACAGAGTCTGTGTTACACTGAAAACTGTGACCTGTCAGATGTTGAGTTCAGTAATGATATGTAATGACAACAACCCAAAACATTGTATGTTTTCAGGTTTTTTTTTGTTGTGATTTAAAATAAAATGTGATTACCTGGAGGCAGAAGTAGAAAGTTTTCACTAAGGCTATGTCCGAATTCATTCACTACTCACTATATAGTGCACTATGTAGTGTGGTCGCCATTTTCTAGTGTTTTCCGAATCCAAAATAAAAAAATCGAGTGCACTAGAAATGTCCCAGAATCCTCTGTGAAAAACAAGTGTACATCGATGGTCACTACATTGGAAAAGATAGACCACAATGCATTGCGTTTGAATGCCTTTCAAGATGGCAGAAGCAACTCGCTCAAGGAAGACATAAATGTAAGTATTTAAGTATTTGTAGTAGAATATAACATTGCTACATATGTAATATGATATATGTCAGATTAGATAATTATTTTACCGACGATGTATATTCTTCTGGAGCTCACAAGTTTTGCTAACGCTATCGTTCTGCTAATGCTAACGCTATTGTTTTGCGTTGAAGGCAGAAATATTCATTGTAGATAAGGAAATGAGTGATTTCTACCCGTAGTCATGAGTTGATAAAACATTTTTAAAATGTGTTTAGACATGTGGAGACAGACGAGGACGTCTGACATACAGAATTTGATCTGCCAGCAGATGGCGAAACAAACGCTGCACCTCAGCCGCCGGGTGGGAGTACGTTCACAGCTGAGATGTTTATTAATTCATCATTAAACTGTTAATCATTGTCATTGGGGTAAAGGCTTTTGTTTTTACTTTCTATTTAGAGCTGTGATACAGGTGACCCACCTCATTAGTCCAGCCAGAGCAGCCAAGAACTAAGTGGTAGAATTTAGAGAAAACATAGAAGGTTTGTGAAATGAAGGTTTAGACAGTTCCTTGTAGTTTTAATTATTTCTTTGGTCACAAGTGTCTGTTTTGTTATTTGAAGGAACTTATAAGGCTTCCAACCGGCAGTGGCACTGAAGCAGAGGAACCATCAGCAGCTTTGTGGAAGTGGTTCTCCTTAGTGAATGAGGCGATTGGCAGCAGGGCATCAGTGAGGCCTCATCCTGGGAGGAGAACCCTTCCACATCTTCTGCACCATCCCCTGCCTCAGTGCCACAAGAACAGGGGCAGACAGGGAAGAGGAAGAGGAGACAGAAGAGGCTTCTTCAGCCAAGAGGCCTTGGTGTGGCGGCCTATTGAGTCTGAGGCAGAGAGGAGGAAAGGGGAAGAATGGAGAAAGAGCGAGAGGAGAGGCTCTTAACTTTCTTAGAAAAAATGTAATTTGAATTGTTTTAAATAATCAATTTGCAAAAAAGAATTATTTGCATGTGTTTTAAAAAAAATGAGAATTTTTTAACAATCTCAAGAATATTTTCATATAAACATCAAAGGTAAAAATGTACTCTTTCATTTTATATTTAACATTTAGTTTGTATGCATTTTATCATAAAAGAGCCGTTCATCTGACAGTTGGAGCTGACAGGAAACCAGAGATTTGTCCTCGCAGACGGACGCCACTTTGCTCATCCTGCTGGTTCCTGGTGTTGTCCTCCTGCTGTGGCTCAACACCTTTGGCTCCAAGCAGACCCCTTCACTGATGCACTGATCATTATTGATGGTGCAGGATGGAGCTGAATTATTCTAACTGTAAAGGTTACACCTCTAGAAATATTTCTCTCCATCTTGTCTTCATCATCTCAAATGCTCTCTCCACCACAGAGCGTGCCCTGGCGTGGTGTCGGCTGTAACTGGCCTCAAACGCAGCCTGAAGGCTGAAATGGTTTGACTGTAAAGAAAAAAAAACCATCACTTTCTCTGAACTCACTAGTGTTACAGGTAATTATAAAATAGAATAATCAGAATCAAATCATAATGTTAGGAAAAAAATGGTTAAACTCTTGCCCAGCTGATGGTGTAATGCTGAGTAATCTGAGACGTCTCTACAACTTGCCTCTGTGCTTCATTTCAGATCGTTTTCAGTTTGATTGAACTAAAAACAGTTAAATTATTGCCAACAGGAACATGGAAAGATTGTGTTGTAAGCGTGTAAATGGCTCAGCTGTGCAAAAATTAAAAATAAACATTGCAATGGACTAGTTATTTATCAGTTCATTTCTGAGCAAAAACAGTTTCTTCACAAAAATGTATGCAATTTTATTTTTTTATAAATTAGCCAGGCTGTTTTTATCATCAGAACACAGTACATTCATTCATTCAAAAACTGAATGAGAACACAGTACATTTATAAATTGTCTTCGTAATATGTTCACATTTATTAGGTTTTTACTTTAGCAAACCGGCGACATAATTGGCGTATGAAAGTAGTTCGCCTCTAGACCAGGTGGTGGCGGTAATGCAACCATTCTGTTGTTTGTCAACCCTCATTAAAAACATCAACCGAAGAAGAACGGCGACCAAAAAGTAGTGAGCATGGCGTCCGAATTGATTTTAAAATCCAGGGCACTACATAGTCCAGCACTATATAGTGAAACACTATATAGGTTTTTAGTAGTTAGGGGTTAGGGCACGAGTTCGGACATAGCCTAAATCTGTCCTTGTTTTCTCAGCATGTCTGAATTGGAGTTTACAGTTAGATGACATTAAAGACGTGTTCATACCATTTATAAATTACTTTTATACAATTTAATTTTCCTAAGAAAAAATAGAACCTTTTCAAAAAAGTAAAACGCCTAAGGTATTTCTGTGTAAACTTCTGTTAGAATTTGGCTGATAAATATATGTTTGGAGTAGATTTTTCTCCATCAACCGTCCAACTAGGCCAGTGTTTCAAAAATTCAATTTGGGCCCCTGTGTGGAGGTTTTTATAAAATCAGAGTAACATGAACTGTAAATTGTGCAGAAGTCATGTTCCCTCTAAAACTGGAAATCCCACCAACCTTTTTATCACCTGAAGCAGTGCCACCAAACATGTTCAATCTCAGACTGAAATAAACCAGAATTCTCCAGAAAAACAACAAAGTTCAGACCTTCACAGCAGCAACAGTCTAAACTACCAGAAGAAATTCAGAGAATTTGCTTTTAGTTCCTAGATTATTCACAGGATGTTGACAAAAATGTTTGTTAATTTCATGTTTGTTCTGTAAAACTTAAACAGTAGAATGTATTTGTAGAATGAATTAGTTTGTTTTTAAATGGAACTGATCAAGCAGTTTAGTGTTCTGTTTTATTCATGTTCTCTTTTGAAACTTGAAAGCTTTTGCTTTAATGTTCAGTTTAGTTTGTAATATTTATGCCTTCTTTAGTTTTTTGTGGAAAGAAACTGCTGCATCATGTTCCTTCAGTGCAACTGTTATGTTTAAAGTATGACAGGAAAGAAATATTTAAAACTAAACAACCTGCTGATGATTACACATTTCTCTAATGAGCCACAGAGCGTTCACATTTGATATAGTTATTTGGTTTATATTGTGACATATGTATATCATTATTGCTTGATATGAAAAAAACGATATGATTGTTAGTTGTGGGCCTAACCCTAACCCTATTATTTGTTTCCAGAAATACTTCAGGTTTTTGTGGCTATGACTGGGTCGTATGCACTTGAATCATTCAATATCACTTTTTATGACAGTGAGATGAGCTGACATATCTGAAAACAGGTTTTTTGCACACACAGACTCTTATCACCACACTCACACTTCCGTGCGTCACATTTTCCCGTTGCTTTTTGCAAGGTGATCATTTCACACCATACATATAAAAATGTTTTCTCATCTGAACTCAGAAGGTTCTTTAGCAGAGTTTGGTTTTGTAGTTTTGTAGAAGATGGGTCTAACATGATGCCTTCACAAGTTCTTCTGAGCCATCATAATGGTTCATCAAAATGACTTCTGGGCTACTTCTACACCAAGTGTGTGGAAGTAAATCTCAAAAGAACAGTTCAATGCAAAAAGCTTAAACCAAAACTTGTGAAAAGATTGGGAGGTGGTAGGAAAGGATTCCAACTCCCACTCTAGCAGCAGTGATGTGTGATCGTCTGTAAATTCAGTTGTAAGTACAGATGTTCCATAGTATGTTGCAGACATGGTTCAGAAAGCTTCAGGGTAGGGTCATGTGAGATGAGACTGGGAGTCATGGATGTCTCTGTGCCACACCTGGACCTGTGCACCCCCAAACTTCTGCTCTGCTGTAGTTGCCGGGGCCATAATGACAAGGTGAGATACACAGAAAAAAAAAAGACAGGAGGTAGTTGTTGCCTGTCATTAGTGGACTCAGTCATTCATCTCTCTAGAATGTGAGAAAAGAAATAGGCCTAACAAATGGCAGAAAGACGTGCAGAAAGGTGCAGGACCAGGGGACCCGAGACAGTACTTTTGTACTTTCTTTGTTTGCTCCTCTGATGAGTCACTGGAAAAGCTGCGATCAATGCCATAGTGGCTCTGATCCTGCTGATAAGAGTTTTTAAGAGAAAGCTCTTAAAGATTGATTTAGATGTTGATGAAGAACTGGCAGCAGAGCAGCAGTGTCCTACCATAAACATGGGCAGCATCCAAATTGCTTCCCTACCCCTACGGATCCCCCCTACCCCTACATGTAATCCTCCAATCGGAGAGATATGAAAAAATAGTGTCTTCAAGTTCAAACGTTACTACCGCACTATTAACAACCGATGTTGTCAATAGTCGCTGCTCATCTACATTAGCGCGTAGCTAAGGAGTTCTTCAGAAATTCACCTTTGACTTGTGGGTGGGACTGTTTGCACAGAGTAAGCCTCAGCTTATGTCCCATCATCATTTTGTTACACTCTCTCCCTCTAGCTTACAGCCCCACACAGCCCCAAGCTAAAATGACGAGCAATATTGGAACTATCCAGTCGTACAGTTTTGATCCAGATTCCAGATGTACATGAATCTATTTGTCTGCAAGTCGATGGATCAGAAAGGAGCAGTACAGGGAGTTTGTGGCTCACCCATTTTAGTTTGTAGGTCACAACTGAGAGCTTTTTCAAACTGCTTTCTTAAAGAAAAACTCAGAAATTCACTTTGAATCTTAATTTTTTTTATATATGTCCTCCATCATGAGAGAAATACTGCTAGAGCATGTTAAAAAACAACAAAAACACAATTTTCATTGAAGTGGGTCTTTAAACATAAGCTAACACAGAAGCACAGGTCAGCAGAAAAACAGGTAAGCAGAAATCAACATTGAGGAAAAGAAATCCTCATTTCTGTTTCATTTGTTTTAGAATGGCTTTATCTATCTTTAAGGCTTTATCTGTATCATTGTCACAATATTTACCTGAAACGTCCAAAACCACAGCACTACATCAAGCAAGGGCTTGCAAGAAAACATCAGCTGCAGACTGCAGGGCAGGTGTTTGAGAAGCTAGACAGACCTGTCATCTTACCTGACCTCTGACCTGTAGGGATGGGTGCCTCACTTAATGGACCACTGGAATGGAACAGGTGATCATGGGGCACTGCGCCACAGGAACAGGAGGGGAGGCCCATTGTTGGTTTGTTTTTCATTGGGTTTGGCGCAGCAGTAAGGCTGTGGCTTAGAGATCAGGTGGCAGAAATGTGGTCCAAATCCTCTTAAGTATGACAGTTTGTCATGTCAAACATAAGGGGTTAAGGGTCCTGGAGAGTCCTGGAGCACAGGAAGCCATATGTTCTATTTGTTGCTGTCAAAATAAAGGTGGGACAATGGATATTTTTATCCATGTGGATAAAAAAGGCGAGGCCAACAAAACGCTCTTCAGAATTCTTTGATTGTTCAAGTTGAAGTCTTTTGAAGTTTGAAGTTTTTGTTGCTAATCCTTATATTCAAGGGTTGGTGCTTCCTGAAGAAGCACTATTGTTGTAATTGGGACTGTTCAGGAAGGTTAAAGACCCACTGACATAAAAATAGTCTTTTTGGTGTTTTTAACATGTTCTTGCAGCATTTTTTCTGATGATGGATATTTAAGATTAAAGCTGTGTTCCTGAGTATTTCTTTATTCCAATCATGGTAAATTAGGATCAGATGAAAATGTGCGATTTGAAAAAGCTTGGGTTTGTGACGCAGCAATTGACAAGAGCGGGACAAGTCTCAAAGCTCCGCTCCAGTCCTCCTCACCCCCTCATATATGCCTTTGTTTTCCTCGCTTCTGAGCTGCCATTTGGCTCAAAATTGTACAGCTGAAAAATAAGGTGACTTGACTGGATGGAATTCAGACCAATCAGCGTGAAGCCTCTTGTCTGTGATTGGCTGGTTTGGTGGAACATTTGTAGTTGAACCTTGTTTTATTGTACTGTGAAAGCAATAAGTTAAAGAGCAAGTTTGTTTTTGTCAAACTTTTTCAAGGAAACCATTCTGTATGCTGGAATAAACGTGGGTCTCACAAGTCGTTCAGTTGCACTCTGCTTTCAAAGCTGCTCAGTTTCTGCTGAATGCACAGATCAGATTGCCTTCCAGGACAGAAGAAAAATGAATGGTCATCAGAAGCTGGCATGTGGAACAGTTTGAGTGATGATTTAACCAAAATCAAGGAGCTGGATCCTAAACATCAATTTACTTTAGTGTGGAGATGTTGAACAGAGACACACAAACCCGTCAGACAGTCAGAGAGCCATGACTCCAGCCTGCACAGGTCTCAGCTCAGAAAGACTGCTTTTATGAAGTTAGATTTGTTGTTCAAGTGTCTGTAAAAAACGTTTTGTAATTGTAAGGATACATTTGTGCATCTGTAAAAATGCTTTGTAACTGAAAAAAAATGTCCATCTGTAAAAAATGTTTGTGGTTGAAGCACGAGATTTGTGTGTGTAAAAATGTTAAAAACAGAAAAAAATGTTTTGTACTTGTAAAAGAAAGTTCTCTGTCTCTAACATGACGTCTAATTTTCCATCCCACCTTAAAAGTCAGACTGGGGTAAAGCTGGCAAGCATCTGTGAAAAAAAGTTAGCAGAGAAAATGTTCCTGCGTTAAAAGGAAATACTAGACGAATCAGGATTTATGTTAGGATTTTTTTTTCACAAAATATCAAGGCATACAATACTTCAAAACAGCATCTCAAACAAACAGAAGGTGAAGACATATTTTGCTTTAGTTCTCCTAGCATGAATACCATGCATCTGATCGACAGATCCAAGCAAGCGCAGAAAAAGGCTGCTGATTGGTTGATTTGGTGACGTTAGATTTGTTGCTAAAGTTTTGCTAAATTTAAAAAAATGTCTCCTTAAATGTGTGGTTGATTTCTGTTTTATTGGATTATTTTGAGGCCAAATATTTAAATAAAAAATAGTTTGTAACTTTTTTTTTTGTCTGACCACCTTTGGTCTTTAATGGTCTTCAGATTTTCTTCAGATTCTCTGGCAGCATGTCAAACAGGTTTTATTTCTTTCTGTCATTTAGTTTAGTGCTCTGAAAATGCTGCTCCCACAGAATGTGTTGAAGTTTAGCTCCAAAGCACAGTTCAACTTTTGCTTGATGTGCTCGACCGTGGGGCTGAAGATTGTGCTTTGTAGAAAAGCATGCTAAGCTGCAGCATACTGTACTTCTTAACCTTTCAAAGCAGCAGCCAACTCTGGCTGTTTTATAAAGTTAGATTTGTTGCTAAAGTATTATGTGTCTGAAAAAAAAGTTTTGTAACTGTAACATCAAATGTGTGTAAAAATATTTTGCACTTGTAGAAAAAAATTGTCTGTCTGTAAAAAGCTTTGTAGTTGTCAAGCAAATTTGTCTGTCAGTAAAATGACGTCTTAGACACAGACAAAGCATTTTTACGAACGGTCAAACATTTGCTTCAGAGTGCTCTAATTTACCACACCAAAAAAAGAGAAACTTTTCTGAGCAATCCAAAAATATTGAAGACTAACTTCTTATAAATACCATAATGCATATGTTGATATTGGCTGCTTTGTTCTACAGTTTGTCACAACAGCGAGACAGTGTCTTTTCAGTGTGGTTTTATGTCACATTTTAACACAAAATAAATGAAAGACAAACATGAAAAACATTCAATGTTAAATGCAAAGCAATGACATGCAATAAATTGTGCACTGCAATGAAATTTGTTTTAATAAGAATGAGACTGAGGTTTTGACATGTTTGGGTTTGCTAAGGGGTTGCTTTGCCAAATGTTGCAGTTGCTAGGGCTGCTGGTGCCGCCCCTGGTCTCATATAAACTTTGTCTGAGCGCACATTCATAACCTTCCTGCATGTTACTCAAAGCAGGGTTGCATCATTCCAGCCTGATATTCAGTTACAGAAAAAGCCAAAATAGCTTGGCGTTGACCTTACGGCGCCCAGCTGCAGCTGCTTTGTGTGCCACCAAAATAATCGGAGCTGGAGGCAGAATGACGCCGTCGTCACAGAGGTTGGCTAAATATGGACTGTCCGAGACCCCAGGCTCAGCTGCAGGTCCAATACCAGCAAACAGGACTTCACTTCACAGGACTGGAGGACTTCACAAAAGTGCATGCAAAGAAGAGGAAACTCCTTCTTACTGCAGGGTGACGCCAGCCTCTCTGTTTCCGTCCTGCACTGAAAATGATCCTTTCTTCCTTGGCTCTGCTAGAGAACCTCACTGCTGTGACTTCACTTTGCAGATTGACTGCTTGGTTGTCAGCCAAACTCAGGACAGTGACTGTGGGGTTCAGGTCTACACCATGAGCCTTCGCAAAAAAGGTTCAGCAGACATTATTCTGATGGACATGGTCTTCACCAGAAACCAGGAAAGACAAGAGCCTTTCCCAAAATGAAGCAGGAGCAGCCTAGATTGAGCAAAAGAACCATCAACACAGCCAATGTGGCAACAAGCCAGCAGCATGTTGTCCGTGCAGACACAGAGTACCATCAATTTTTAATTCTGTGGTTTAGAAGAGCCTCTTCTTAGTATTGGAATCATTGATTTGTGAAAAATCTCTTTTGTGTGCTGAAGGATCTTCATGCACTTTCTGTTACTGCACAAGTCTCACAGCTGACTGTGGATGTCAGAATGGAAATCCAACTTGGAGGTTGACAGTTCAAAAAGGATTTTTAGGTAGTTGTAGCTGAGAACTTTTAGGCTCAGTTTTCTGCAGCATTTAACAATAAAGCACCATTCTGAGGTTACGTCCTCCAGCTGAACTGGAACAAGTGTGAATGCTTTGTGATGAGTCTGAGGATTTTATAGCCAGAAGGACTGCTGGGAGCATATTTCAATTTGTGATCTCCTGCTTCCTGAACTCTGCATCTTGTAAAAGGTTTCCTTCATGGGAGGCAGCTTTTCAGATTCCTGCACCTTTCCAAATTGAAATTAAACTTTCTGAGCTTTTAAAGATTCCAAAGTGAGAGCTGGTTCCTCCTGTTTGATCCTAAAACCACATTTAAAAAACATTCAATCAATCAACTATTGTGTCTTCTGGACCCATAGGATGAAGGTAGAATTAAGAAAATGGTTTCCATAAAAAATGAATAAAATGAATCTCTCACTTCTCCCACCTTTCATTGGCTCTCTTGAGACTCATTTGACCTTTTATTATTTGACAACTGTTTGTGGTTTCAGTCTTCTTTAGGGTGCTGAATTTTTTTAAATACATTTTGAGATCTGTTGTCATGATGAAGTTTTTATAAACAAGTTCCTATGGAGAAGTGGACTCACTCTAGCTGGGTTTGCAGTAATGCCTTTACATACATGCATGAATGAGAACAAGGAAAAGTGACACTTTAGTGAATTATCTCAAGGGTTCCAGCCTGTAAGTTTCCAAAGAGGATTAGACCCATCAGTTGCCACCTACCTGGGTGTATGAAAATAGTTATCAACATTTGCCCGCTCCCCTAAGGGAGCTCCAGTTACAACTACCCTCATTGGGTGGTTAATGTCCTCAATCCAGCCTATACTAGAGGGTGTCAGGCAGGAGGGATTTTATAGTCTTTGGGATCCTGATGAGTTTGAACCTACAACTCCCCTTTGACTCAGGGTGGACTCTCTCACTCGAAGCCACAAAACTGATCACCATCTACTGCATTTTAAATAAAGTTTCAATTTCTACTCCCCTTGACCCCCTGAAAGATACATTTTAAATTTAAAGACAGAATCAGGAGGTACATTTTAAACCAGGGATGTTCTGATCCGATCACATGGTTGATGACTCATTTAAATGGGATGTTTCTTAAAATATCAAACTCGTCAGTCTTACCATGCAAAATGACACCCATCTGGAACAATCCAGACATCCTGATAAAAATGTTGCACATCACCGCTTGGCAAGCAGGGGGCGTCAGACTACTCAAGCACTTAATTACAGA
>BSAI01004285.1:137397-173208 GCA_036245035.1 Adrianichthys oophorus | reverse complement strand
GATTTGTGCGTGTGTAATTCTTGATTTGTGCGTGTGTAATTCTTGATTTGTCGAATCTGGGAGACGTGAAAAGAGTCTCAAATCAGATTCGTGTGTAAATGTGGTTTTTGTGTAACAAGTGAATTATGCATATTTTTTAAAGATTTGTGCGTGTAGTTAGTTTCAAGCTGTCGTAATTTGAAGTTGTGCATGTGTAAATTGTAATTTGTATTTTTTTATATTTTGTCATTTTTGAACTCATGCACAAAATGTATTTTATGAGTTACAAATCAAGAATTACGCACGCACAAATTGGACTGATACTAATTGCTCTCCATAGACACCTGTCAGAACCCGCTGAGCACAGCCAGACCTGCTGCCTGGTTCCAATCCAAAACGAAACAAACCCAAAGGCAGAGTTGAGAGGCCAAACAGGTTTTATTTTGAAGTGGATGAGAAGCTTTAGAAATTACAGTTTTATCAGCAGCTCACAGCCGCTGCTCTCATCCCATCATCCACTTCTTCAGCACCTGCTAAAAAATACATGACCACCATTGTTCACACCTGTTGAAAATAAAGCTTCAGATTTAAATACATTTATGATATTTACTTAAAATATTGCAATGCTTTACCATATTACATTTTTATAATTATAAAATAAATGTGCACATTACACAATTGACAGCTTATAGTTTTAAAGTTTCATTAAACGGGAAGACCCGCCTGCTACTCGACCTACGAGAAGGCAGCCGCTGAGGCACGCCTCCTCCCTGCTCAAGATGGCTGCTATTGGAACACAAAAGGTGAGTATTTTTTTCCTTGTATTGCAAAACTTTAAACATGTTAAATGTTAAAGCTGACTAGGAAAATAAATAAGGAAGACGGAACAAAATGTGACTTTGTCTCTTTTACAGACGGTGGGTTTGATACCAGAGGAAGCCAGTGCTTCCTTTAAGCTCCGAAAGCTCACCTAAACCGGCAGCAGGTAACATTCATCCCCGCCTCTAACCCAGCAGAAACCTGCTTCACATGTTCACTGCATCTCTTCTCTTCTGTTCCATTATATTTCATCGATTTGCTTCTCTTTCTCTTTAAAAAATCAAAGGGCAAACATTGAAAAAGCTATCATCCATTTGAAGCATACAAACTCCCCCTCTCTCACACACAAACACGCACACAACAACCCCATTTTTAGCCTCCCCACTTCTTACCACTAAGAACCAAATTGGAAAAAGGCTGAACCCGAATGCATCTTTGAACTGAAACTGGATCTTTTATGTTAAAATAGAGAAAGTTCAGGTGGACCACTGGAAAACCACTGGAAAACCACTGGAAAACCTTTAGGAAGGTACAGCGGTAGTCCTTAAGCCACAACTGCTAGCTACTCGCAGCTACTCACAACTGCCCTTTAAAGTGGATGCAGGCTGTCTGTGGGTGAAAAATGGGCAAACCTGTGCGGGACACGCAGGTGACCCACCAAGATCGTACAAAACCTGGAGAACTCCTAAGGTTAAAATCTTTACTTTTTTTTTTTGTCCACAGACATGCTGCTAAGGTCAGGTGGTAGTTAACACTTAAGCAACCCATAATGATAAGTAAGGGGGAAGTAGGGGAGATGCAGGCATGTCGCACAGACCCCCCCAAACCCTGCACAGTGCTCAGGGTTTGGGGCGTTAGGGCCGTTAGGGCTGTTCACCTGAAAGGTGCGTGCTCCTTTCCCATCCAACACCTGGCTGTCAGAAGAGAGTTAGACAATCAGATTGTAGTTTGTGTGGGTATCCAACGGCTTCTTACGGGCACTAATGTGTCACGTGAACATCCCGTACATGCAGCAGAGCACGCGGTCAGTAAAGAGCCAGTGTGCTCATCTTACTAACAGCTGGGTAAAGGGCGCCGTGAGACAGCATTAACTGTACACCGTCAGTGCGGATAACTGACATAATTCTTAGAAATATTTTTAATGATTTATCACTCCCACAACAATGGTACTTTCCATTTTCATGAGGTGATTGGATACACGCTCATGGCAACCGCAAGACACACCTGCTTCTCATAAGATGCAGCTGCTGCTCTCTATGGGCTGGAACAACCCAAAGGCCCGCGGCAGTAGCAGTGCACAGGCGTTGACCCGTCTGGTGCATGTGACTGAGGCTTGTTCCTGTTGGGCTCCTCATGGGGGTGGTTTGTTACAGTGACCGTTAGAGTGAATTCTTTCAGGCTTCACAGAGCTTTACAGTTTACACTATTTTCAACTATTCACACTAACTGTGCCAGAGCTGCCGTGCAAGGTGCTACCCAAGCCACCGGGAGCAATGCGGGGTTCAGTGTCTTACCCAAGGACACGTCAACACACATGGGCGGGTAGAGTAGGAACTGAACTGTCACCCATGAAGGAGGATCACGCCTCACAGCTTCAGACTTGGACCAGTGTCTAACAAATGATGTCCCACAGCTTTCTCAGCCGCATTCAGGAGTTTCCAGGGAAAGACACATAACAATTCTAAGACCTGCCCTGCAGAACCAATCAGATCATGGCACCTGGGAATGAGGGGAACACTGCCAAGCCTTTTTTTTTTTGAGTAGAACTTCGAAACCGCTGCGTCTGTAAAGCCACACTTCAGACTGCAAGCTCAGTGATCATAGGACGATTGATTAACGTAACCGCTGATTGGAGGACGCAAAGACGACCTGCGGCATCGCTTTCCTAGGATCTATGGCAACATACACTAAACAGGTCACCTTGAAATAACTCTTTGTTTCCTAAAAATATACATTTGCACACTGACGTCCAACGCCGCCGTTCTCTGGCTGCTTCGACCCCGCTCACACCCTCTCAGCCAATCAGAGCACAGGATTCCCAGTGTCAGCAGCTCTTCAGGGTTGTACTGCAGAGAGACAGAGAAAGTCTTTACAGTTCATCCACAGAGAAATAAACCAGCAGTACCTGTTTACATCTGCACTGATCTCCAGAACATCTACCAGGATCTGTTTCCTCTGACGGATTCATTCCTGATCCATCCCGGTCTCTCCCAAAGAGAACCTCAGCATCTTCATCTCTGTTTCCTGTCTCTAAACCAACAGCATGGCTGCTCTCACTTCAGTCTTGATGACGCTCTTCAGTCACACACCGGAAAACTTCCTCAACCCGTTCTAACCAGCTTGAGAAAGGATAACAGGAGGTAACTTTCTTATGTTTGTTTCTTTTATTTATTCAGCTATTTTTAAAGCAGCACAGACAGGCCACAATAGTACTGATAAATACATAAAACATACATGTTCCTGCCTCCTCATGCTAACCTTCTTCAGTGACATTTAGTGTATTTTCACAGCATCAACAGCAGAGGTCGCTTTTGATTTTCAAATGATAAGACAGCTTTTAATTCGCAAGTGAGGGGCTGCACGGTGGCGCAGTGGTTAGCGCTCCTGCCTCACAGCAAGAAGGTTCCCGGTTCAAGTCCTGGCTGGGGGACCTTTCTGTGTGGAGTTTGCATGTTCTCCCCGTGCATGCGTGGGTTTTCTCCGGGTACTCCGGCTTCCTCCCACCGTCCAAAAATATGCTTCATAGGTAAATTGGTTACTCTAAATTGTCCCTAGGTGTGGATGTGGGTGTGCATGGGTGTGTGTTTGTGGCCCCTGCGACAGACTGGCGACCAGTCCAGGGGTGTACCCACGAGTAGCCGGGTTAGGCTCCGGCAACCCCGTGACCCCGAAAGGGATAAAGCGGATTGGAAAATGAATGAATGAATAATTCCCAAGTTCAGCATGATTTGACTGCAGAAGTTGTGTAGTTATTCAAACATGAATCTTTGTGAAAACTGCTGATGCTCTGAAAGCTCATGTGAGATTGAGGTTCATTGTTGGATCCCAGGGAGGCTCTTAAGAGTTACTCAATGACAGGATTTCCAATGAGAACCCTCAACTCTGATCTGACAGTCACACCGGGTCTTCAGAACCAAGAAGGAGGATCCTCTGATGTGTTCTGTAGATCTGGGTTTGTGTTCCTAGAGAAAACAAGGAGACAACCTCAGTGTTCAGGTGCTTGTCAACAGATTCAGGAAATGACCAGGATCGCTCAGCTAGGTGGATTTGACTATTAAAGGAATAACTTTGAAGGAGGTGATCTCTTTACCAGTTAAGACGTTTTTGATCTGGACAGGAAGAGGAAATAAGGATGTATTCAGACTGCGAAAGTCTGTTGTTCCGGATCGAGTCCTGAACCTTATATTTGGTCTGTATTCAGGCTGCTGTCAACTGGACATTTATGTTTGAACCAAAGCTTGAAAGCAAAACCACATGACTAAAGATCTCTTCAGTCATTGGCCAGAAATTACGAGGGTGGGGAAAAGCAAAGAGAGAAAGTATACTGGAAGTCCTAAGCTTTGTAACCCTCGTCAGGATAGTTCACATTTTCAAACTTTAGATTTCGTGGAACAATTTTGAACGTCTGTAACAACGTCAAGTATGACACTTTTTACTGCTGCTTTGGCACGGTGGAGGCATGCTGCAAGGGAGTTACTTACTGAGGAGATGACGGCTAAGAAGGTACGCTGATAAGGGCTTTTGACAGTTGGATTGTCAGTGAGAAACAAAGTGGATCAGGTTAAAAGTTGTTTTAACGAGCCTGCATTCATCCAAACACATTTCAGTGAGTTGCTGTCTCTCATCGGTGGCTTCATTCCTACTCTGTTTACAGCCTGTAATGCGGTGGACATTTTGGACCAGTTGTTCCGCTCCGAGCGCTGAGCATATTTAGACTGAGGAATTTCAGAGTGAACTGAAGCTCAGTCCGATTGGAAACGGACCGAGACTGCCTCCAAAGATAGGTCCGAGAGCGGTTCCTGGTTCCAGACCTGGAAATGTCCTTTGTGAAATGTGTTGCGGATTATCAAGGAACTCTGGCTCACTTCAAGCGAACCAAATGTGTCCAGTGTGAATACACCCTCAAATTGAACTGCTCTCTTCACCAGGCCAGTTGCATTTCTTGTAAAAGTCCTACTCTGATCATCTTTTGATCTACTGTAATTGTGATTTTCTTTATACAAGTCCTCCATCATGAGAAAAATGCCACAAGAAGAGGTTAAAAACATCCAAACCACGATTTTCAATGGAGTGGGTCTCTAGACCAGAGACGCAGTGGGCGACTGCGCTCCCTCTAAGTGAGTAACCTGCAGCCCCACAGACCACAGCAGTGAGAAAAATCTGTCACGGTCAATCTGGAATGACTGGAATCTCTTCTGCAGAGCTTGTTCCTGACCAGCAGCGCAGACGAATGATGGGCTCTGAACGCAGCCTCAGTCTGTCTGAGAGTTTGATGCATTTAGGCATCAAACTCCTTTGGCTCTACAATTCACTTGAATTTAATATCCACATAAAAACAAAATCAGAAGTAACATTCTTTTCATAGCTGCAAAAAATTCAGGTGTCAAGGGGTTAAAGGTTAACCCCCCCCAATGCTCCCTAAAGGCTTCTGTTATTAAAAAAAAACCTTGTGATTTGAAGAGAAAGACAAAAAGATGATCACTTACATTTTTCTTTGCCGCATTTTGTGCTCCTCCACCACTGACTGAGGAGCTTGAAAGAATTTCAGCGAATCGACCTCCAAAAACAGAACACCTGTTCTGAGGGGCGACGACCCCCACCCACCTGAAAGTGGGTGTGGGTCGTAGAAAAACTTCTGTCCAATAATGGGGCTGCTGTTGGTCTCAATCTTCGTCCTTCATAAGCTTTCCAAACTAGGTCCTGGTTCTTGTAACCTGGGTTTTTGGTTGATGGCAGTTATGTTTGGTGGTTCTGGTAACACTGAGGGGTCAGCCCTCTTGCAACAGTGTCCAAACCATTCATGCAGCTGATTAAAAGTCAACCTACTATCGTTATCCAATTTGTGTAGAACTGGACTTGGACCCGAACCTGGTCCATCTGAGCAAAAACCACTGCCCAAGCAGGCCAGCGTGTCCTAAGGATCCGTTTTAGGAAAGGGCCTGTTTGTCCTTTAACATGATCAAATGAAACTTCTGATTGGACGACATCATTGTGCCACACTGCATTTAATCTTCACTAGAACAGGCCGGGCAGCAGCGCCCAGCAGACGGGTGCTGATCTGCAGACAGATGCCCACCTGCACCTCAATGACCTCTTCGTAGATTTTTAGAAAGCTGTGTTCAGACATTCAGGATTGGCAGATTTGCGTGTTTTTCCACTGTGGAGCAGAGAGGTGTTTTTGCCAGAAACCTGCAGCAGGTGATGAAGTGTCGACCCTCGCTTGGGTTTCTGGTAAAAGCAGCTCCGCAGACTATTTTACCAAAAATCTGTTTGCAGGTGAGAAAATCTAACGTCTGCAGCCAGCATGCCACTGAGCAAGGCGGCACTCTCACAGTGGAACATCACAGAAGAGGGAAAATGACGACGATGACGAAGGAAAAGTTTGATAGTTTATTAACAGATTTGAAACAGGAAAAAACATGTACACTCTTTCAGATTCTCTGATCTGCAAACAGATGGTAAAAAGAGTCCAACAGCTCCAAGATCACACAGCAAAGGTAAAATGCAGCGTCAGCATCAAAGTCACAGCTGTCCTGTGCAACAGCCCTACCTGTCCATAAACCCGGGGAAGGGACTCTCAAACCCAAAGAGCCAGACTTTGGCTGCACTGTCTTTCCAAAGCATTTGTGGACGTGGCGTCTCATTTAGAAGACCAAAAAGGAAAAACTAAAAAAGCTACGAGTACAAAACATGATCAGAGAATTGAGAAGTCTGGGATTAAAGAGACTGCCTGACTGGGTCCAGGCACGTAAGCCTATGTGAGCAGGTTCTGGACCGCGTTTGTCTGACAGCACTGCATTTCACAGTTGGTCTTTTTGTGCTTCAACAGAACAAAAGTTTCAGTGGCTTGGCGCTCCTCCTAAAGCCCAACGGAACCCGAACATAACATGACGTCCCAGCATTCACACTGCCTCAAAAGGGTTGGCTAACCGGACTGTAAGAGCAGAACTGTGTTCAAGTCTACAGCACAGATGGACCTGAAAGTCACTCCAACACCCATGAAGATCTGTTCTGAGGACCGAGGAAAGGTGGCGCCAAGCTGAGCAGAAATGCTGTGAATTACATGTCAGAAACTCTGCCTGAACTCTTGAACACGGACTCACATTATTCAGTCTAAAATCAGCTCCTCCCACCAAGGGCAGAGGGGGCGGGGCATACATGTGGTGGAGATGGGTGGGGCCTGGCACAGCTATTGCTACGTCTCAAACTGTGTGAGCAGCGCGCGTACCTCGGGTGTCAATTGCTTGGCGGCGCTGGCGGCCTCAGCAATGGCACGGCGGTACGGGCCCTTCCTCTTCCTGTCAAAACGTGACTGGAAGGTCTCCAGGAAAGGGGAAAGCTGGGTGATGGGCAGGAAGGAGGTGGTGGGTGAGCCAAACCAGGACACCCTTGCCTCCTGCCGGATCGCCATGCCCGTGTCGCCACGCCGCGACACCGTGATGCCGAGCACGCGCGCCGGCCACCATGGAAAGCCGTAGATCTTAGCCCATACAATGTCGCCAACGCACACGGTTCTGCCGTCGGGCAGCACACACTTGGACACAGACTTGGAAAAAAACGAAGATAGAGACGGGGGCTCTGTGTGCGACTTCTGACGCTTTCTGGGGTCACCATTCTCCTCCTCCTCACCTTCTGCTTTGGGAGGAACGGGAGGGGGCCCTGCAGGATCGCGGGGCACAAACGAGCTAGGGAAAGGGTCATGTGTCGGGCTGGGTGGAGAGGAGGATAATGGTGGATCCCCCAGAAGGGTGGTGGCAACAGGTTCTGTGGGGATGCCCTTAAGGTGGGAGGAGTCTAAAGAGGAAGGAGGAAGGGGCTCCACACCCTTCCCCTCCACTGCTCCTCTGACTCCTTGCGTCTCCAAGGGTGGAGGAGGGGTCGGAGGAGCAGCTGTGAGGGTAGGAGGTGTGGCAGTCTGTGTGGGGGCGGGGTTTGTTGCCAGTTTGGGTGGCGAAGAGCAAATGTTCTGTTGCAACAGAGAGGAGGAGCAAGACGCCGAGCCTTCGTCGGTACGATACCTTTGTGGCTTTAAGCGCATTCTGGGAGGCAGTGCCGTGTGGCCGCTGGAGCCAGCTCCGCTCAGGCGCTGCAGGCGCCGCGTGAAGTGGACCTTTTGGTTGTGATTCTGCAAGGCGGCTGCTCGAGTTACAGCTTTGCTGCGGCTCTGGTCCGGACTCTGGTCTTGGTCTTTGGGCCGTCGATTTGGCGCTGGCTGGGAGCTCCTCACCAGCTTCTGAAGGACCTGCCGAGCGTTGGAGCACTCCATAACAGAACCTTTTGCCAGAACCTTGTTATTGTTCAGCTTCAGTCGCATGCGGCTAGAAGAAACAGAAGCAGAGGAGGAAGAGGCCACGCCTCTTAAGACGCGGTGGGAGGAAGAGGAGGATGGAGTGTGTATCCCTGAGGACGAGCCTCTGTCTGAGCGAGCTCTCTTGTCATCACTCTGCAAACGTTTCACCTCAGATGAGATGGGCCCGTTGGCTGTCCGCTTTCTCCGTGATGCCTCGTCGCTCCTCAGGTCCACTGTCCCACGCCGCACCTCCCTGTGCCCCACTGATGCAACCACACCTTTGCATTTCTCACAGAGGACCTGTCGCGGGCGAAGCTTGATGGCGTTCATGATGGAGGTGGGCTCCTCGCAGCGGTAGCGTCGTTTCGGCTTTTTGATCTTGCGTGGTGGCGGCTGAGGTAAAGCCTGGTTATAGGTGTCCCTGATGAACAATGGAGGGGGGTAAGGTGCACCCTCCTGGAACAGCGGCGGCGGTTTTGAGGTCAAAGTGTGAGAAGAAGTGGGAGGGGGTGGCGGCGTCTTGTGATCTTCTTCCTGTTTGGTGGGTGGGTCTTTGTTGCTGGGAGATGCCGGTAGATAGACAGGAGCGCGGCTGCAGTCATCACGCCTGGGAAACACTGTGATGGGAATACCGTAAGGCCCAAACCTGCAGGGACACACACGTGCACACAGACACACACGAAATAGTTTGAGTTAATCGCCTTTGTGGAATATGGAAGCAAGAGCAGAAAAAGATAAAACTCCAGGAGATAGACTGAGCCCGGATCAGAAGACAAACAGAGAACCTAAGCAACAGCTTCATTTTTGGCTTTGCATTTAATATTACTAATACTTTTGTTTATTATTTTTATGAATAAAACATTTTGATGTATACATGTTTGTTTATCCTTTACGGATAAATATTGTATTCAAGAGTATGTTGTATTTTCATTGCCATTTACATTTAATAAGCAAACCTTGTTTAAATAGAATATCAATGCATTACTTTATGGCCTTTGAAACACAACAATCTTTCAGCATCGTAAACACGACTTTGTTATTCTTTGTCTCCCTCTTGTGGCCAGGATTAGTACTACTGCCTTCATGTGAGTGTCTGATAAAACTTAATGCCTTGAACGTTTGGAGAAACTATGAAATCTAAAAAGGATATTTACGCTGTTATGTACCGTTTTTATCCTTCACTGGAAACGCTTCCAGAGGTTGATGGTGGAAGCTGAAGACAGCATTCACACGGGTATGTTTGGTTCAAATATTCAGATGTTTAGGCAGGTGAAATGTCACCAGAACTCTGGTGCAGAGCAGACATGCTAACCTGGTCACCTTAAGGGTAAGGGTCAATGTTTGCTTTAAGGTAAACCAAAGTTCCAAAGGAAAAGAGTGAATCACGGCAGCACGAGGAGCAATATGAACCAAGGTTGGAAAGAAATTTTCACAAGATTCTCAAAATATATTTATTTATAATCTTCAGTAAACAACTCAACCGATCACCAATGGTTCGGTTCTACCACTACACTGTCATGCATGCCCCTCACGAAAGAAATAATGAATCCTTTTTAGCAATGATAAACAAAACAGAAATTAAACTGGTGCGTTAAATAAAATCTACTCTTTCCGTGGTTCAGTCTCAGGGTTTTATAACAGTCTTATCTCCTCCCAGCAAACAGCCTTTCGGACAGCCTCATTCTTCCAGGCGGTTTGGACCGCTTCAGTCTTCGGTTCTCATTGCCGTGTGTGAAAGCAACCAGACAAAAGTGTGAAGTCAGCCCTCTGTGCCCATCTGGACCGTGTCTTCAGAACTGCCCGAGTGTGAAAGCAGCAGTGTGCTCCTTACAGAGCTGTAAGGAGTCTACAGCTGGACTGACATCAGAATGACTTTCAGAGAACCAAGCTCTGAGGTAAAGCTCAGCCGTTTGTGCTGTGAAGTCCAGCCACATTAATCGTGCGTTACCAACGACTGCAGTAGGACTTCACTAACAAAAACAGAACAGCAAATGTTTTGAACTTGAACCCTCCCACTCCTTATTCAACAGCATGGGCCTTGGTTTTGACACGTTTCTTGGTTTCTCAAGTTTTTTTTTTTTTCAGTTTGAATAAACAATAATAAAGTACTTTGCAGTTCACCCCTAGTTGATTTTGCTGTTTTGAGTATTTTTCCCAGTACAATTCTGCATGTTTTTGTGCAGCCTTGGTGACTAATAGGAGTACATTGGACTAAAGATGCTCATGTTTATTGTTTTTTAGGCGGGATTCAGACTGGAAGGGTCTGTTGGTCCAGACAGAGTCACGAACCTTATGTTTGGTCTGTATTCAGACTGCCGTCAACCGGCCATTTCTGTTCCAAACCAAAGCTTGTAAACAAAACCACGTGACTAAAAGATCTCTGAAGTCAATGGACAGTAATTATGAGGGCGGGGCAAAGCCTCAAGAGAAAGAATAATGGCAGCCCTACTCTTTGCAGTCCTCATCAGGATATGTTACTTATTCAAACTCTATTTTGTTCATTTTTAATGCCTGTATCTAGGTCAGGTGCTGCTGCTTTGGTACAGTGGAGGCATGCTAGAAGGAGGAGACGACGGCTAAGAAGGTACCCAGATAAGTGTTTGACATATAAATTGTTGGGAAAACAGTAAGAAGCAATGTGTATCACGTTAAAAGTTGTTTTAATGAGCCTGCCTTCATCTAAACACATTTCCGTGAGTAGTTGTGTCTCATCTTTGATCCATGTTTCACCGCAGCTCTGTTTACATCAGGTAATTCCTGTTTGGAACGCCAGGGGGAGGGATTGCCAAGTTCTGTTCTTTCTTATACGGTCAATGGTTTATATCCCATAATAACTGGCTATGGTGGCCATTTTGGTCCAGTTCGCCTTCAAGCACAGACCCTGTTCAGACCGAGGAAATTCAGAGCAAACTGGAGCTCAGTCTGATTGGAAACGAACTGAGACCTTGAAAGATGGGTCAGAGAGTGTTCCTGGTCAAACTCAAAATTTGTTCTGGATTCTCAGGAGAGAAGAAGGGCTGCACGGTGGAGCAGTGGTTAGCGCTCTTGCCTCACAGCAAGAAGGCCCCCCGGTTTAAGTCCCAGCTGGGGGGCTTGAAACAGCATCACCAATGGGGGACCTTTCTGTGTGGAGTTTGCATGTTCTCCCCGTGCATGCGTGGGTTTTCTCCGGGGACTCCGGCTTCCTCCCACCATCCAAAAACATGCTTCATAGGTTCATTGGTCACTCTAAATTGTCTCTATAGGTGGGAATGTGAGTGTGCATGGGTGTGTGTGATTATGGCCCTGAAACAGACTGGCGACCTGTCCAGGGCGTCCCCTGCCTTCACCCACAGGAGGCCGTGTTGGGAACCGGCAGCCCCGTGACCCCGAAAGGGACAAAGCGGGTTTAGAAAAGGAATGAATTTCAGGAGGAAAAGTCTGGTTCAGTTTAAGCAAACCAAATGTGTCCATTCAGGATACATCACCTGCTTTTGGTTTGGGACTGGTGGAAATATTCTGATGGAAACGGAAGAAAATATTCCAGAGACCATAGATGTGAGATGGAACGGACACCAGGCAGAAATGAGTGTAAATCCCAACAAGCTGAGAAAAAAACCATGTGCTCTTATCTTTTAAAACTACTGAGAACTGATACATTAAATAATCATTACATTTTAGAAATCAAAACAAAATAAAAATGAAACGTTTAGGATAGCAGAAGTAATTTCCAGAAATCAACATGAAATATTACAAAATGAAGCACAGTAAGAAACCAGAAAAGTTAGGTTTCTCTGGTAGGGGTGTAATCATCTATTTAATAATCCTTACATACTCACTTAATCCAATCAGATTAATGTGTCGGAGGCAAGTTGGTTAATCCAATAAACCTACACCATCATGACATCTCTTCAAAATGAAATAAATGGATTATATCAATCTTGGAACACATGGTAGGTTTAATATATTATACAATTTTAGGTCAAAGAATCTGATCTTTTCATGTGGTCATGTGGTTTAAAGCGGCATAAAGCGGTACTGGATATGCTCTGTAATCAGAACATTTGTTTGTATTAGTGTGTGGACATGAAAGGCACATTTAAAAAAAACTTCTGCTCAATGTGGATAAGACCAAAGCGATGGTGATCGACTTCAGAAGGAAACGTTAAGCTTCCCAGCATCCGGGGCAGGGATGTGGCAGTGGTGGAGGAATACAAGTATTGGGCGTAACCATCGACAATAGACTGAGCTGGAAGACCAACAGTACAGCTGTGTCCAAGAAGACCGGCAGCAAACTCTACTTCCTGAGGAAACCAAGGTCCTTCAACATGTGCAGCTAGATGCTGGAAATCTTCTACCAGTCTGTTGTTGCCAGCACATTATTCTTCTCGGTGGTCTGCTGCGGGGGCAGCATAGCTGCTAGTGACACAAAGAGGCTGAACAAACTCATCAGAAAGGCTGCCTCTGTAATCGGTTGCAAAACAGAGACTTTTGAAGCGGTGATGGAGAGGAGGACTTTGAATAAACTCGTATCCATCATGAACAATACTCAGCATCCTCTCCATCCTGTACTTGACGGTCAGCGGAGCGCTTTTTCCAAGAGGCTAAGGCAAATTCGCTGCCACACCAACCGCTACAGGAGATCATTCCTGCCTCACTCTATTAGATTATATAATTCCTCATCCTTGTGCCACAGATATACTCTCTTGATATTGACTTTTTCCTAAATATGTTACTTGTCGTATTGCTTCTGTACACTGCTGCTGCAACGTACAAATTTCCCAAGCTGGGATCAATAAAGTATCTTTATCTTATTATCTTATCTTTGAATCAATCATCATCATCCGATCAGCGACGTCCCATAATATTTACGTTTTCCGGTTTCTTATTGTGTTCTGTTTTTAACATTTCATTTTGATTTCTGGAAATGCGTTTGTTTTACAAAATGTTTCATTTTTTAGGTTTTGATTTGTAAGATGTCATGTTTTTATTATTAATTGTTTTGTCGGTTATAAAGTTGAAGTGATAATGTAACTGTATGGTAATAAAGTAATAGATTACATCAGCAGGTCAGTAGAGGCTCCCGCTCCCTTTCAACCGCGAAACTGCTGTTGGAAGCAGGATCTTGATCCAGGGTTTTACAGAACCAGACTGGGTTTGTTTGTGGCTGGTTGTGTTCTCGCAGAACTGTGGGTCAGAACCTACAGCTGTGGTTTAGGGGTTCTGTCCAAGAACATGTGCTGGTTCCTTGTGCCCACTGCATTCTGGGACGGTTCTGACCCATAACCTAAACAGTGGGAGTGCCGTTTTACCTTTTGGACACGTCCATCAGAACCCCCGAGAACACCTTCTCTCCCTGGCAGAAGGACACCACCAGCGCGTCATCGATGACGTGGTCCAGAGAGACCCGAACCTCGGATCCGGGACTGAGGTCCAGCGCCGAGGCCAGCGCGGTGGCTGATGGAGAATCTGCTCGGGGGGGCTCCCAGCAGGGCGGGGAGGGATCGGGGAGGCCGCGGCCCCCAGCAGGCTCCGGGCCGCCCGCGGACTCCTCCGTCGGATCAGGCCGGGGCTCTGTCTGGATCAGAGCCGTGTAGCTCCGGTCTCGGTCTGCAGGTTCGGCCCGGTCCGTCGTCACATTTGTGGTGGGTTCGGCCGGTTCGTCTAGAGAAAGGCCGGCCTCGGTGTCCGAAGGTGGCACCGGGAACGAATGCAGGAACACGGCGTAGACCTGCGGGTCCGCCGGGGTGCCGCGGTACTTGCCGCCGGCCTCGGGGTCCCCCGGCAGTCCGGGACAGAGCCGCTCCAGCGCGGCTTCTGTGGTGGGACTGGCAGGCTCCAGCTCCGGCCTGACATGGCGGGCCTCTCCGTCTACTCCGTCCTCTTCGCGCCAATTAGCCGCTTCAGATTCCTGTAGAGTGTCGGGCCCGGCGGGGACTTGAGCGTATCCCAGACCAGCCGGGCCCGGTTCTGAAGGAGCTTCTGAGTCCACCGTAGAAACCGCCGCTCCGGGCTCTGCAGCCGCGGCCGCCATTTTCTTCCGCTGTGTTGCGGAACGCCGCAACGCCCGCCCTCCAACTCCGCGGCCAGTGGCTTAGGAACACCTCTATTGGCTACAGGGACTGTCAATCAAGAGAGAGGACGCAGACCGCGATCTCTGATTGGCTCCTGTTGGATTTTGGTGCCGTCAGATTCTTTGGGAGGTGTTAGTCTTTCGCAAACAAAAACATTGTGCGTGAAGATCAACGCATCTTTGGAAAGCACTGGTCAGTGACGTCATAAGCAAAGGAGTGGAAAGCACACACATGGCGGCATGCTGCAATAAAAAAACTCTTTGATGGAACATGCGGATTAAAGCAGAATTTACTGCGGGTTTTGTTTAAAAGAAAAAAAAAATCTGGGTCTCTTTCTCCGCAAGATTAACCGTTCCTCTACCTCCTAGTCATTTTTGCACACTGCAACATTTATTTAACCATCATGCTTTATTAGGTTAAAAAATACTCAAACGTTGACTCTCAATTATATTCGACATGCTAAATGTGAAACCTTCCAGTGGAAGAAACCTGAGTCCCAAAAGGAAAACATTACCACGATTTCAGCCCAAGGCAATTTGATCTGCAGCACGTTTCACGTCAAAGACAATTCAAAGTGCTACATTTTCTAAATCTGTGCAGTCAGTGATTCATTCCTGGCCCCACAGACCCAGAAGAACAATTAAGGTTTGGTTAATTCATACCAACAACAACATTTATGCACTTAAAATCTGTGTGGGCAATGCAGCAATGTGCATCGTAGCCACACGTAAATACTTGGAAACAACAGAAGTTTTTATTTTGTCTGGATGCGATTGGAAACACAAATTCACATGATTGTTTGTACAGTTTCTCAGGACTGTTCGGGGCACTGTCAGGTTTGAAGCCTCCTCCGGAGCACACCATAACAAAGCAACCTCCCCTGCTAACAGACATGAAACTACCAGTCAGGTTCATTTGTGTGGAGTAGCTGGCCGGTCCTGTTCATGCTCCAGATCCTCCTATGGAGCGCTACATCCTCTATGCCTAACATAAAAGCCACCACAGTAATGACACAATCTAAATAAAATGTTTACATCCACCACAATCAGATAAACAATCGGCATAGCCCACCTATCTTGATTGGAAGCCTGACTGGAAGACATCATAGCAGTTGTTCTTATTAAGAATTCATTTAATTGATGAAAAAAAGATTTTTCAATGATCTTACCTAAAAATGTCAGGTTTGATATCGGTCTGTAGTTGCTCCTTTGTGTTTTATCCAAACTGTCCTTTTTTAGGAGGGGTTTGATTCCAGCTGTTTTCAGTGGTTCTGGGAAAACACCAGATGTTAAAGACAAGTTCACAATCTGGAGCAGGACCGACTCCAGGATCTTTGAAACTTGTTTGAAAAAGCTTGTGGGTAGAAAATCCAGACAGCAGCAGGAGGAGTTCAGTTGACTTGGAATGTTCTCCAGGTCTTTACCGTTTATGGGTTGAAACTGAGCCATGGGGTTTAGATTGGTTTCCAGTGGAAAAAGTTCATATTCTGGACTTGTAGATGATGAAACAATAGTTTGCCTTATGTTTTTGATTTTCTCTGTAAAGAATTTAGCAAAGTTGTTACAAGCTTTAGTGGAGTAAAGTTCTGATGCCACTGACGTGGGGGGTTTGTCAGGCTGTTGACTGTGGTGAATAAGGCCCGAGAATTCTGAGAGTTTTTGGTAATGATGTCAGAGAAATAGAACTTCATTGCATTGCTCAGTTGTAAATTATAAAAGTGAAGTTTCTCTTTATACATGTCGTAATCAACCTGCAGTTTAGTCTTTCTCCATTTGCGTTCAGATTTCCAATATCCTGTTTTTCTATTCTTTCTGACTATGGAATTTCCACATGGAGATGTTTTTCTTGCCAAAGGTGTTTGACTTGAAATCCAGCTGAAAAATAGAAACTCACTTCTGGCTTCACTTTTAGATATTCTGTCATAGAGATGTCTATTTTACAAACGATTAATTTACAAACACTTAAGAGAAGTTGTGTCAAATCGTCTCACCTGTTTGTGCCCCTCATAATCTTTCTTCTGGATCTTTTTCTAGACTGTTCCTTTTTCTTGAAACTTCTCTCCTCTGCTAATGAGAAAATGACAGAAACGCATTATTCTGATGGACAAATTCAAGCACAATCAGGAACACAAGTTTGCAAGAATGAGCTTCATTCTGATGAAAACGTGTGCCTTTGAGTGAAAATTTTTTAGCCCCTGAACATGAACGAAAAGACATTACAGCAGGACCAAACACACTTTGTAATGTTAAAAAACATCTGAGGGGCCTCCACCGTTTTTTCAATGTAAAAAGTCTGTATATAAATATACAACAACTCTGTGACTGTTCTTGAATGGCCCATCCAGAGCCTTGACTTAAACCCAATTGAGCATCTCTGGAGAGACCTGAAAATGGCTGTTCACCAACGTTTAACATCCAACCTGGGAAACCTGGGAAATATTTTTAAAGGGATAAGTATTTTTACAATGCTTTTTTAGACTTTTTTATATTAATTAGCCAGTATATCTGTTTAAGAAAGTGGGAAAATGTCAAGTTTCACCAGATATTATTCCCAATCTAAGCTCAAAGTGGCTGATGAGAAAAATCTGATGACCCAGGATTGTAGAAGCATTTAAACACATCAATGACACATGCATCTTTTCTTTCTGGGACATGTGAAAAGCATTCTAGTGAGTAACCACTGTGCTAACCACTGCTGTCTAAGCAGTCTGTGACATAGTTTCTTCCCCTTAGCCAAACACCGCTAGCCTTTGCTAAGTGCTAGCATGGCCTCCACCTCGTCTGCTTTCACTCCTCTGTCCTGCTCCATGTGCCAAATGTTCAGTGAAGATCCTGCCTCCTTTAGTGATGATAGTGGCAGATGTGTTAAGTGTAGCCTTATTTTAGACTTGGAGGCCAGGCAAGAGCAGTTAGAAGCGCGGCTACGCACCTTTGATGCTAAGCCTGTTAGCCAAATTATTACCCACAGTGCAGCTCGCAATACCGGATCGAAACTGCCGAGCACTCAAGCCCCTCTCGGGCAGCAGCCGGGGAAACCCCAGGATGGATTTGTACCGGTGGGAAGGAAGCATAGTGCTAAACGTAAACACTTAGAGCTACCGAAGCTAATAGCATAATAAGTTTTCTCCCCTCGGCAACACGCCAGATGAACCGTCAACTCTAGTTACCGGCTCCTCTGAAGTTAGACACGTGAAGCTCCCGACAGCCACAGTCAGGTGTTATCCGAGAGCCAGAGTTGGTGACATAGAAGGAAACCTTAAAATGTTAGCTCAGAGTAAGCTCAGATTTCGTTGAGTTGTGATTCACGCAGGCGGTAATGATGCCCGACGGAGACAGTCAGAAGTTCTTAAATTAAACGTTGAATCTGTGTGTAAACTTGCTAAGTCGAAGTCGGACATTATTTTCTCTGGTCCCCTTCCAAACCTAGTCAGTGATGAAATGTACAGCCGCTTTTCATCATTTAACCGCTGGTTAGCCAAATGGTGCCAACAAAACAGCGTTAGCTTTGTTGACAATTGGAGCGCGTTTTGGGGAAAGCCCGGTCTCATGCGGAGAGACGGCATCCATCCCACGTTTGACGGCGCCGCTCTTCTCTCTAAGAACATTTCTGCTAGCATTAACCGTCCAACCTGACAACCCAGGGACAGGTTCTGGACACAGAGCAGCAGTTTAAAACTCTCCTCTGAGTTCCCTTTAGCGTCAGTGCAAACCCCATTTAGAGTTAGTCCAGCAGCTGCTAGCTTTAGCTTATGTACTGAAAGGCGAGTAAAACACAAAAATCTAAAAGTAAAAGCTACTAATACTCTCAATGACAACAAGCAAATTCATGATGTCATTAAATGTGGGTTACTAAACATTAGATCCATTTCTTCCAAGTCCCTTTTAGTCAATGAGTTAATCAATGATAACAAACTTAGCCTGCTAGCCCTAACAGAAACCTGGCTCCAACAGGATGACTATGTTAGGTTGAATGAAGCAACCCCCCCTAATTATAATAACTATCAGAAATCCAGGATTTCTGGGAAAGGAGGTGGGTTAGCAGTAATATCACAGTCTAGCTTACTTCCTAACACTAAAGCCAAACACATTTATAGTTCCTTTGAAAACATCATTTTGTCTATAAATCACTCAAACAGGAAAACTCCAAAATCTGTTTCATTCATAATTATTTATCGTCCTCCTGGCCCGTACTCTGAATTTTTAACTGAGTTTGCAGACTTTCTATCAACTATTGTTTTAGATTCTGATAAAAGAATAATAGTAGGGGATTTTAATATTCATGTCGATGACTCTAGTGACTGTCTAGGAAATGCTTTCTCAGCTTTATTAGATAATGTTGGTTTCACACAAAATGTAAAGGAACCCACTCACTGTCACAAACACACCCTGGACCTTGTTTTAACTCATGGTATAGAGATCAGCTGAGTGTGCTCCCTCATAACCCCATACTCTCAGCTCATTTTCTAATCACCTTTCAGTTTGTTCTAGAAAATTCCACCGCTCCAATAAATAAAGAACATCTCAGAAGAACATTGACTGACCGTTCTGAATCTGAATTTAAACTTACAGTCCAACCAATATTTAGTAACATGCTGAGCATACACTCTGAGAGCAGCTCCCATAGTTTCAGTCCCAGAAAAAATGATCAGTTTGTTGATGACTCCATGGAGGCCCTCAGGAGAACACTTGATGTTGTTGCTCCTTTGAAACCAAAATTATTTAGACAAAACCGAGTATCACTGTGGTTTAACGCTGAAAACGTTCCCTTAAACAAGCAACCCGTAAGTTAGAAAGAGAATGGCGCCGATCCGGCTCAGAGCAGTCCCTGAATAACTGGTAATATAGCCTTTTAAATTATTAAAAAATCTCTGCGTAAAGCCAGAACCCAATACTATTCAGCTTTAATAGCACAGAATGGAAATAATCCGAGATTTCTTTTTAGTACTATTGCCAGACTGACCAGCAGTCACAGCTCAGTAGAACCACATATTCCTGCTACTCTCAAATCTGAGGAATTTCTTTCATTCTTTGATAGTAAAATCCTAAATATTAGACAAAAGCTGAACAAAGTTATCCCTACTATCAGCCCAGAGCAGGCTAAAACAGTAGAAACAAAGCCATCTATGGAAACCTCTGTAACATTAGACTGCTTCACTGCTGTAGATCAAGCAGAATTAACATCAGTTATTACAGCCTCCAAAAGCTCAACTTGTCTGATGAATTGCCTGATTAAGATAGAACAATGGCTTGATGAAACCTCTCTGCAGCTAAATTCAGAGAAAGCAGAAACTTTACGTGTTGCCCCTGTATGGGACGCCATTTGTAAACTGGTGTAGTAAAATTTGGGGTGGATTATAGAAGTTAGAGGATGACAACTGGGAAGGGAAGGTAGAGTTGTTAATCTACAGGCAACAAAATGCTGGAGCTTATACCCATTACAATAGTGAGTGTTAGTCTAAAATGGGCACGGCCTGTCCACACACTCAGCTGTTACAAACATACCTGCCGGCTCCAAGAGTGTTCACAAACTTGTCCACATCCAGTTCACACACACACTTGTGCATACCAACCAACACATGTAAAGCATTACATTCTATCACGCACACTATTTGAAGGTGCAAAGGTGAGCCGACGCCTGTGCTCAGGTGAATGTTATGTTGAGATCAAGTGGATGATGGAATGCACAAAAAAAGGAGGGAGAACTCCCAGCCTTCCCCACACCAAGACACCCGCCGAGGCGGCAGCGCCGACTAGGGCCCACCCCCGCACCCATACTGTGGGATGGTTTCACCCAGACCAGGGCCCGCAGGACCGCCACACGGGCCCCCAACACCCGAGTGCAGTGAGGTACGGAAGCGCAGAGCACAAGGCCCAGCCCAGTCAGGAGAGCAGCCCTCCCACCGCGCCAGGTGGCCCAGCGCGGGGACCCACCCCCGAGAGCCCCACCACCCCAGACAAGCCGCCCACCAAAATTGCAACGGGTCAAACTTAAGTTTACCTGAAGAACTTTGTACTTTGCTTATTAGCAGGTGATTTTCCCATACTTCGTTACTCCTGTGACGACACAAACCGACATGCATGTTTAAATCACTAACTCAGGAAAACTGTCTGAAGTGCATTGAGGTTGAAATCAGTACCCCGTCAGCTGTGTGCGCTGATAGCAGCATGACAGACTAAAAAATGTTTCACTTACATTTTTTTTTTAAGTTAAAAACATATTTTTTTGTAGCCATCTCAGCTTCATATTACAACCTTCAGTTTGCTGTGGCTTCATCCGTTTCGGTCAGCCTTTGTGTTCAGTCTATTTGAGCCTCTGGATTAGCGTGTGGGTCAGTCCCAGGCTGAGCAGCTGAAGCGTGGACAGCTGCGTTAAGTAAGGGAACATTTTCAGCAGCTTCTCCCAGGTCAGTTCCAGCAGGCTGGGCACCACTAGCCACACTTTGTACAAAGAGGCGGTTCCTCGGTTACCAGAAATATTGACAACACCACCGTGGATGTACATGCAGCCGGCCGGAGTGACTGCTGCACAGTGAAAGTAAGCCGGTTCAGGCATGACAGCAGGAAGCTTCATCCACTGAAAAGTGTGCAGGTTCAGCCTCCACAGGTCTGACAGGATGCTTTCTCCGTTATAACCTCCACATATAAACACCTCGTCGTTGACCTGCACACAGCTGTGACAGCGGCGAGAAGCAGGATATCCTATTTTTTCGTGGGGTTTAGTGACCATTTCTTCCCAGTAATTGGTCTCCAAGTTATTTGCATGAATTTTATCCAGTGAGTATGATGTCCAGGAAGTCCCACCTCCTAAAATGTATATTCTCTGTCCATCATTAGCCAGCTCATGCCTGTACCTCTCTTCAGGTAGATCTGAAGGTGTGTTGTTGGGTTTGAGATGGGTCCACTCTTTGGTGGTCAGGTCCAGCCTGTGCAGGTCAGTGCTGTAAAGGTAGCCTGTTGTTCCTCCAAACATGTAAAGATAACTGTTTATAATGACCCTCGCCTGCCCATAAATCTTGTTGGGCTTATTCTCTCTACAGTTGAGCATCGTTGATACTGAACATTGCAGACATGAACATCATTACTATTGTTTTTACCAAAGGGAATCCCCGTGCCACCAAACACCAGAAGATTGTTTCCATGTATGACAGCTGACATGGAGGCTAGCTCTGTGGGCATATATCCTTCTGTGCGGACCTGCTGCCAGGTGGCCGTGGCAAAATGATACCGCCAAAGCTCTCTGAAAAGTGGGTGGTCCTCATTCTCTGAGCCGCCTGCCTCTTCAAAGTCCGGATTGTAACCTCCAAAAACAAGTTGCTGCTGTCTGCAACACAGCGGTGCTCACCGACGGTTCTGAAATCTCTGCAGGTGTTTGACTTTTCTGAAAGCGCTCTTTCACTAAATATGAGCATTCTTCTAAATTAACCATATGAGCTCTGTAGCTCGCATCATATGCCCTCAATGAACCACTTAAAAAGGAAAAAAAAAACGACTTCTGGGTGATCTGGGTTGCTCAGACGAAATAGATAAAATAATTTTATAATAAATAAAATTGAACTCTCGTTATCCATTTTCTCCATTTTTGTTTTAATACATAAATCGGGAAACAGAAAAACGACAGCCAAAAACAACTCTGACCAAAGTAACAACCTTAAACAAAAGTATACTGGCTGCAGCGGAGACTGTTTGCACCTGGGGTCTGCGTGACATTTTTCTTTTTTTTATACATTTAGAGTTCCAAAGCCCACTCTGTGTCATGAGCGGGCGAAGCTAACCATTCCACCAACACGATCCATGTTCTGAGATAAATGTACTGATCACATTTACAACGAACTTAGAAACTTAGAGCTTAGAAAAAAATTAACAATCTGCTTATAATTTCAAGTACAGTTGCAAAACGTACAGGAAGCTTTTCCTTAACTTAGAACAAATGCAACAACATTACCGTTTAGTAATGGTAGGTGGGTGGTGCCTTTGCGCCCCACAACTGATTAGTCAGACTAGGTTTTGAGTTCTGGATGGGTGCAGTACTGGATGTAGATTTTGAGTCAGAACAGTTGTTTACTTGGGGTCATTATTCATTATTATAAAAATTAGGTAATCCGTTTATCATTCGTTCATTCGTTTTTCAATTTTAAATCAAAAATGGAAAAAACAAATTGTTTTTTTGTTTCCCAATTTACAAAAATTGAGAAAACGGATAGCAAGAGTTGCTTCCTTTCTACTGAACTTTTTACCAGAGTGTATGAGAGGATTTTCAGTTGTGTGTGTGTAAGCACATTTCTCATGTGTACGTAAGTGAACACATTGTCACTTGTATGTATACAGGGATTTCACCTGTGTGTGAGAGAGATTTCACATGTGTTTATGAACGCTAATTCAGAATAATGTTCCCAACGGCACCTCATACTCAGGTGAGATTTTTTTGCCATTGAACAGACCGTAACTGACTGACTGATTTTGATGGAGTTTAAAGTGGTTGGCTGATGAGAAGTCCCTTCCCTACATTCTGATGAATGAGCAGTGAAGGACAAAGTGTTTCAATTCTGTTTATTAATAAAGTGTCAAAAGTATCTCACAGTTACACATTAAGAAAGAAACAACAGGTAGAGATTTCTTATGTATCGAAGTATGAAGTACAATTAGGTCACATAGTCAAATTGTATTGTACCGTCTTTTGCGACTAACGTTCCAACATTTGGTGTATAGTCACTGAACGGCAAAGCAAAAGGCAACAGTGGAGGAGAACTCTCAATTTATTGAAGGTTAGGAAGAAACCTAATCCTGCTGTGACTGATTGGAAGAGATGGCTACCAACTTCCTCTAATCGTATTGGCTGATCTTGATGGTTAATAACCGGAGGATCAGAGATGGGGGTGTTCTTGCCTTGATCCAGATTTTTGTAAAAGCTGGAGACTTTTTCAGAAAATTTGAGACAGTTTGATCAGATCTGCTCAAGAAGAGAAAGAAAGGAAAAAAAACAAGGCAAAGAACCTTGGGTGAAAGTGAAAGACAAGAAGAGAATGAAGATATCTGCTGTCCAGTGGTAGAGGACCCTAAAACTGCACACATACCATAATATGGTCGAGAAATGGCAAACAAACCTTTTTCTACTCTGAAAGACGGGAAAAACAAAAAGTGAGGCTGCTTAGATTTGATCAATACTTTTGAATTGTTATTATTCTCTCTAACAATCACATTTTCCTCCCAGTTGCAGCAACATTGATTTCTACAGAAATTAGACAATTTTTTATTAGACATCATTTTTGGTGTCTGCTTCTGTTTCCATGCAGTAAATCAGTCTGTTTGTAATCACTCATTGCTTATTCCGTTTTCTGGATATTTGAGATGCTTTTTTTCTTTGCTTCATCAATACATTTCTAAAACTAATAAAGCCCTTTGAACGGATCTACAGGGCACAGCTGATTGATCAGGTTTAGGTTTGGGATCCTCATGTGGAGTCACGTGATTGGTCAGAGCACATTAGGACCAGTTTCTTCTGTGTCCTTCAGTTCTTTTAAGGGAAGACGCCCCTGTGTGGCCACTCCTCCATGCTGGCATGTGTCACCGAGCGAGGCTCCGCCTTCCTTTGTAGACACGCCTTCTTTCAGTCTAAATTTGAATCCTCCTTTTGACCTGTGAACATGATTGTTGTCAGTTAGTGAGTACCACCTTATTCATTACCAGAAGAAAACAATTACCAAAACATTAAAAGTGTTAAAATACATACAATCTTTTTAACCCTAGTGTTCTCGTGAGTAAAAATGGACCCACTGCCAAGTTTAGTTATAGAAAAAATGCCTGTTAAAACTGTATAAGTTTCTCTGAAGAGACTCCATCATTAGACAGAGTAATATTCTGTTTTGTTTGTGTTTACATGTGGGCTGTACACTACGAGGGTGCCATGATTGTTTTTTGGGTCATTTTTGACCCGTGAACTGTAAAAGCATTGAAACAATAGGAAAAATCAAAGGCCACACACAAACCTTCTCCAATTCATAGCTACACACCTACATACATACAAACACATCTGCACAACTACATACACCTAAACTCAGACATTTCTCTACACGCATACACAGAAGATCTACCTGAGGCTGAAGCAGGGTCAGAATCAGAACCGCAGGACTAAAGCGGCGTGCTGCACATGTGAGGAATACATCTGCAAAGCTCATCCTCACACTTACTGTCCTGTTGGGCTAAAGAGTTGACCTGGAACATTTTCTACAGTCAAAGCAACAGTTTGTTGTTTTGGAGACTTTTAGCATTCACTTCCTTAAAGTCCAACTATATTTTTCTATTTTCCTAGTGTTCCCAGTGCTTTAATAATTCTGATTATACAGGTTAGCCTGTGTCTTTTTTTTCAAGACAAAGTTTCTGCAGAGCAAAAGGAGTTCATTAGAAATTCACCTCTGAGTTGCCTCCCGTTAGCTTATAGCCCCTCACAAATCCAAGCTAACATTAGCATAGCAAATAACTGCAATTTTGCAGTTATCCAGCTGTCCAGGTTTGATCTAGAAACCAGCTCAGACAAGGAAAATGAAGACTTTAATGGATCTATTTGTTTTAAAGTGAAGGATTTAGAATTGGAGCGGAGCAGGGAAACTTTGACCCGCCGGTAGCGCTTGCTGCGTCACGAACTGGAGTTTTATCAAACTGCTAGTTTTCATCTTCTAGCGATTCATCACGATTTGAATAAATACTCAGAAATACAGCCTAATCCTAAATCTTTTTATACATGTCCTCCATTATGAGAAAATGCTACAAGAACATGGTAAAAACACCAAAAGCACAATCTTCATTGGAGTGGATCTTCGAAAATTTAAAAGAATCAACAAAACAATTTCCAGATTGTTGGCAGGTTTTTCCATCTCAGTAGAATTATTCACAAGTAAATACTTCACATCTACAGAGATGATAAACCTTTACTGCATAAAAGAAAACTGTCGTAACAGTTGTGTTGGACAAAAGGTGCAGTGATGTTCCCTGATGATTGTCTTTTTGCATTGTGCACTAAATAAATGTAACAGAAAATGTATTAAATTGAGCTAAATTCATAAGTAACAGGCCGTTTGCTCATGGACAATACATTTTAGATTTGAAATTCAATTAGGTTGCTTTCTTTGGGGGCTTTGGTGGGTGGGTTGTTTTTGACCTGCAGGCCAAGGGGAGTAAACTGAAGACCGCACAGTCAATGTGAACCGTCCACAACCCAGATTATAATTTTAAGATTTAACAAATACCTTTATGACTGTAGTTTTATTTAGTTCATCGGGGAACAGGGATCAGGAGTTTTGGACTACTTTTACAAAAATGTGCACATTCTGTAAGAAAATGTTGAAAATGAAAGTTGTCATTAAAACACCAGTTTCTGTGTTTTTAAAGTTCTAAATACAAACAGTTGTCTTTCTGTCACATGTGTGGATGGAATCATGCCACACACAGGAACATTTTAGATCACAAAACAGGAAAGCATGTCAGAATAAGAGTCAACCCGGCTGGGTTCTTTAGGTATTATGAGGAAAATCTAAGAGCAGCAGAGAGTACCTCAAGTCAGGAACATTATTTTTAACGAAATTATAACAAATTATTGCCATTTGCTCTTCTTTATTTTGTCCTGTCCAGTCGCTGAGCAAACACACTGTTGGTCATGAGTGTCTTGTGCTGGACACATTTTATTGTTACATCCGGGATTATTTCAACTTTGGGCACTCTAGGTGTGGACTATATAAACCCACTTAGGCTAATTTTGACATTTATTATTTTCAGTGTCTTTGTCTTAACCATTGTTTCCTCCTAACTCTCCTGAACTACTTCTGCCTCCGAGTCTTTTTATCTGCTTTCTTCAACAGAGATGACACACCTCTCGTTCTCCCTGTCTCTGCTATGATCACCTTAACTGCAGCTTTCTCTCCAGTCATCTGAAAGAATCTACTGATCTCCTAAAGTTTGTTTCACCTCCTCCCTAAAAGCCATACAGCGCTATCTCTGTTTCAACTTCCACCACTCTGTTCATCTTCCTCACCACCAGAGTCACCATCCTCACACCACCATCCTTTGCTGCCTGGTTGCACTCTTCTCACCCACAACCCTAAAGTCACTGATTTCTTACAGATTACAGCATCTGTACTTGATGTAAGCGTTTTGCATTCTCCACCCTCTGTTTTCTATAAACCTTGCTATGCTCCTCTCGTTCTAGAAAAATAGCTTCACTGTTTTTGCAGTAATTTGAGCAAAGTCCACCATCATGTGTCCATCTGCATTCCTGTCCTGAACGCCAAACTTCTCCATCGCTTCCTCATCAGCTCTGTTTCCTTCACCCACATGTCTGTTAAAATCTGCTCCAGTCACTGCTCTCTCTCTCCTGGATCTCTTCATCTGTTTCCCTCCAGAATTTCTCCTCTACTTCTCATCCTACCTGAGGGTAATAACTACTGACAGCATTCAACATCACACTTTCAACTTGCAGCTGGATTGTTCTTGCTGTTGCATTTTACAGTAGAAATATTTGTTAGATAAATAATCACAATAAGAGCATGCCAGATGTTAGACTTTCTCTTAATGGAATCAAAAGCTTTTGGTTGAAATTAAACACAATAAAAACTAAAGGAATGCTAATCAACTTTATGTGGTAAGCAGGCCATGCTGCTGATTATTAGGTTGTGCAGGGACACGCCTATTCAATTAGTAGGTGGTGCTTCAAAAGCCCTCCTCCTTTGCCTTTTGGCATGAGCCGTTTTGGTTGCCGTAGCTGAGCCACCACTTCCTCAACGTGCCGATTTTCTGCTGCACCTGTGCTTTCCTCCCCACAAATAGGGGATTGAAGCTGCTGCTTTGCCTTACCTGTTTTTTACTCTTGGAACACAAACGGGTTTCCCCCTTCCTCCCGCCGCGTTGGCCCAGGGTCGGACGGACACACCCCGCCGTACGGAGGAGACCGCATGTCGCTACGGCCTCGCGCTGAACTTTGGACTCGACTCTAAAACCCTCATTGATGCCAGCGGCGCCCGTGGGGGCCAACTTCATTGTTTTCTTCAATGTTATTGTGTTTTTAGGAAACTCATTTGTTTGGTTTTTATTCTTTTATCCCGGTTTGTTTCAGGAGATTGGGAGCCCGAATATGGGGAATGCTGTTTGGTGGTGGGTTCTGGCGTGCCGTGTGGTTCTCCCCCCCCATGTGTCCAGTGCATCACACTTTGGGTGTTTGTTTTGTTTGCAGTGCTAGCCACCTCGGTAAGCTCAGTCTCCTGAACTGCTCATTTTTAACCCGTCCTTGGATCTTTTATTTCTTTTATTTCACTATAATTTATTTTTTAAACTGATTACAGCCTCTGCCTCTGTTAAAGCAAGACGTATACGTGCCTTGGTTTGTGTTTAATTCCTGGGGCCGAGCAGCCCCAGGTGGCGTTGTTGGTTCCCCCCTTTTTCTAAACCCAGTGTTGCCACATTTAGAAAGTCCTTAATGCTGAACTCATTTTCCAATAGAGTTTGGTTCAAAATCTTAGATGTGAGGACGTTACTTTTGGAAATGCATCAAAACGGAGGTCCTCAGGGACAAAGTGTTTTTTGATAGCTTGCTGTTGAAATGCTCTACATCCTCGTGTTAGGCAGACCTCCTCAGTGGCTAATTTCAGGAACAATGTAAAGACCCAATGTAAAGAACCTTGGCCTGCAACTGCCTGGCTAGAGTTTTGTTTGGCATGTTAGTATTTGTCAGATGCCACAGAACAAGGTTAACCAACCTTTATGGCCGTTCTCTCACTTAGCTATAGCTGAAACACTTGATGTTAGTGAAGCGTTTCTCTGCCTCAGGATCTGTTGGAATTAAGTCAATTGTGTAGAGGATCAAAAACTTATGGTAATTCAAAGAGCGTCAACACTGGAGCTGAGACTCTGGTGTTAGAGGGTTTATAAAATGGCCCAATTAATATAGCAAATACATGTTTTCTAGATCACAAAGTGTGAGTTTGTGTCAGCTCACCATTTTTCCTCTACATCCTCAACTGTGTCAGGCAATGGTATGTTGAGAGTCTCTGGGAGGAAGCAGGCAAAACCGCTCGCCAGAACTGCAGCACCACCATACACAATGCTGGGTAAAGCGGGCCAGACCTGGGGAAGTGTGACATTAATGTCTGTGATACCTCAGCCTCTGTATCACTGCTATGATCAAGCACATGAAGACAAAATCCACGTCAGTAAACAGTCAGGAGGAGCTTTTGGTTTTCCCCATTTCAACTTCCCTTTATGTTTTTTCATGTTCTGGCTATTGAAGGTTTGAATCAGAGGCATTACCTCATCCAAGATCAGGACGGCAGGGGCTGCCATGCTGCCCACCCTTGCCATAGTAGAAACAAAGCCCATTCCCGTCTGCCTGAAAGTGTGGTACCGAACACATGATTCACATGGTCAGAACTAACAGCGATGAGCAGAAGGGGTTCTATTGGGTTGTAGAGTTTGTGGTGTCACCTTATGACAGTTGGGTACAGCTCTCCAGTATACAGATAGACTGTAGTGAAGGATGCAGACGTGAAGGCTTTACCGAGACAGGCAAGGGTGGTCCTAAGGGTCTGCATGTCTGTTTGGAGATGGATCAGAACCCAGATCAGATGGAGATCTGACATGCATTGTAGTAGAAGTCAAACTTAGTCACAGACCAAAGGAATCATTGGGATAAAAACAGTGTTTTGGATCAGATTATTTGTGAGGTAAGGGTCCAATCAGGGATAATACAGAAAGAAAACATTTTTTTTGGAGTACAAGTTGCACTTTCTTGTGTAGTTTGGCACACTGGGGGTGTGACCTATACACAGGTGTGACTTAAATGTGATTAAAAAAAAACAGATAGCACTAACCACTAGAGGGCACTGTAGGTGTGTGTAGCAGTGTATCAGCCTTTACCATAGACAGCAACCTAGAGGAAGAAGTGCTGCTCAGTCTTATACCGAACTCAATGGAATTGTTCCAAACTGTCACTGAGGGTGAAGAAGTCAGAGGACTTAGAGATTAAACTTGATATAAAGAGTTTAATTGACTTGTTAGCATGTTCTTTATGCTGTAGTTCTCTGAATAATTGTTCATACGTTGAGCTGAAAATGGGTCTCACATTGCTCTCAGTGTCTTGGACTCTGTGTGCACGGCGCGCACCAAAACTAACCCAAAACAAAGCCACCACACCACAACTTTATTCATTATGTAAGGGATGAGGCCTGACGAGGTGTTAGTTATCATAAATTAGTGGGGTACGTGGTGGGCTGATGGCTTCAGACGGTAGAGCCGTGGAATAAGGCATGCCAACATATGTATTATGGTATTATTAAGAAGTTTGTGGTAAATATTTCTCAGAAAAGTGTTCCTACACTCTGGACCTGATACTTTGTTCTTTTTTTTAAATTTAGTGTCTTAATTGTGTGAGATTGAAAAAAAAAAATCCCTGTTAGGGGTGTAAGAGGTAAGATTGTGTTATCATAAAAAAATGAGTAAAGCCACTTTTTAGTGGTATTTTAATGTTTTTTCTGCGCCACAATGCAAAAAGATTTGAATGCAAATACCTTAAAATTAGGCTTTTTACAGCCATTATTAGGTTAAATGAAAAATAGATTAATTAGATTACTAATTTCAGGTCACAATCAATTAATCACAAAAAATATTTGCATGACAGCACCAATTATAATTTGCTTATCAAAAGGAAATGTCCGTTCTTGTTCCTGTGTTTTGTTAAATCGATTTCTCAGAAAAGTGCGACTTGTACTCTAATGTGACATATAGACCGAACATACGGTAATCAGAATTGGCTTAGAATCCAGCAGGAAATAATTGTTCAAAACCTTAAAATCTTATTACCTGTGGGGACAAAGATGTTGGCAAAGATGATGACAGCCGACAAAAAAAGACAGGACACCTGAGATACCCTCCTCCCAAGGTAACTGAGCATGCCCAGAGCAAACAATTTGGCTGGAATATCTACAGCTCCAAAGATGACCTGCATCAGGTAAATACTCACCTGGAACAACCAATAGTCAGTTGTGAGGCAGTTCAGTGTAAATCAGCAAGAAAGAGAGCAGTTTGAACCAAGTAAAAACGTCACCAAAGGAACCCCAGATGAAGGAAAAGGGAGAGAAGATGGACAACTGCGTCACAACTCACCCCAAACTTCTGTAGGTCCATTGCTAAACCATAGTATGCAAAACTGGTTGAAAACCTGCAGACAGGTTCACAGGTGAACTCTAGCACGATGAGTGCATTGCATATGTGGTCACAGTCTGCATTTTAATGAGTCTTCAAATGTTAAGGAATTAACTGACTGTAAAATAAACAAACAAGGACACATGCAGCTGGTTGAGTGATTTACTGACCAAACAGCAACCAGACAGATGGAGATTCGCCTCATCCCTCTGGTCCTCAGCAGATCGACTGCTGTAAATGACGATCGACTGGACTCGATTTCTTTTCTCATGTGAGAATGCAGCACCTGCAGTCACATGGACCTAAACTCAGCTGATGGGATGGATCAAGCCTTCATGCTAAAGGTGGACAGTCACCTCTACTGTCAGCTTGTTGATGATTTCTGGTTTTCCGTTGATTTGAGCAACTCGATGAAGACTTTTCAAAGCTTCCTCAGACCGACGGTTCACTACCAACCAACGAGCTGACTCTGAATACCACCTAACCAAGCAAAGAAAACAAACAGCAGGGCAAAATGACCAATCACAGACAAGGAATTCCAACCATCTGACCAATCAAGGGATTCTGCACACACACACCAGCTGTAGGCAAAAAACAGGAAGTGAGGAGCAGAGACAGAAAGCTGAAGCATCCTCCAGTCTTTCAGCCAATAGGCGAGTCCCGCCAAGATCATCTGACCGAATGTGAAGAAAAAGGATGTGAGTGTGCCCACTACTGTCCTTGTTTTGGTTGGGATCCACTCCACCTCTGAGGGTAGGCAGACAGGCAGTCTGTCAGACAGGTTCAACCACAGACAGGTGGTAAAACAAAAAGGTAGACAGATAAATACTTAATGAGAAGCCATTGAGGATGACTCCAGACACAGCCATGCCATTTAGAAAGCGAAAAATGCAGTAGACTGAGAACGAAGAAGCAAGTACAGAGCTGCAGCCCAGCACGCCTATCTGCAGGTAGGACCATATAAGGACAGATCGCCTCCCGAACCTGATAAACAAGCAGAGAATCAGACACAGATGTTCAACGCACTTGTGAAAAACCACAGGCAAAGAAATGAAGGAGTCTGACCTGTCTGAAAGGCCGCCGTAGATGATGGCACCTGTTAGAACTCCACCCATATAAATGGACTGAATCATCTGCTTAAGGGGGCGGCGAGAGCACACCAGACCCCACTGGAAACACATGGGTGGAGGCAAAAAGATAACACATCAGTGGTGCTGTGTGCCGGCATTCGGTACATTGGGTCACGTCATGTTTGAGGTGAAGTGGTGTTAAGTGTAATGACAATGTCTTTGCCTGGATTTCAGTGTGGGTGGACCTGTTTTTGAATGGTTCGCTGCTGCAACATAAGTGATTTCAATGAACCTTTTTCCCAATATTTCCTAAAACCTTTAAAGACCCGCTCCAATGAAGATCTTAGTGTTTTTTAACATGGATTTGTAGTGCTGTTTTCACGATGGAGGACATTTATGAAAGAATTTCAGATTAAAACTGCATTTCTGAGTATTCCTTTATTCTAATAGCGATGGATCAGGAGCAGATGAAAACCTGCGGTTTAAAAAAGCTCGGGTTTGTGACGTAGCGACTGCCATGGGTGGGCCATAGTCTCCCTCTGCTCCACTTCTGATGCATCCACTTGAAGACATATATATGCATTAACGTCTTCATTTTCCTCCTCTGAGCCATCTGGCTCAAAACTGGATGGCTGGATAGCTCTGATATTGCTCCCAATTTTTTGATGCACTAACAGTTTGAGGTTGTGAGGGGCCGTAAGCTAGTGGGAGAGAGTGAAAACAAAGGCATGGTGGGATATCAATCGATATCTGTCATGAAAGGAGGGATCTGGGCTGAATGAAGCCAGAAGAACAAAAAGGGAAAAAAGAAAACCTGCAATCCTGCTGTCAGGAGTCGACTACATCGTGGTTGCCCCTACTCTTACATCAGAACACTTTTTTGATGCTCGACACAGCCCTACTAAAGGAGTTCACATCCAACAGCCCTAAAGGTGCATTCACCCCAAACACGATTCGCACGGTGGAGGCGGCCAGTTTCAATGTTAAGTCAATGGTACAGTAATGGTCAGATGCAATCTGAGGTCCTGCGGTGCTAATTAAGCGGCAGGCCAGAATGAACAAAAATCTAATCTCTGGGGAGGTCGCCACGTCTGTGTCAACCAATCAGGGGCTTAACTTTGGGCACGTGACAGTTTCAGTGACAGCTGTAGAATAAACATCCGATATGGTGGATTGGATCTCCTGCACTTCCATTCTTTTTCTTAACCTGATGAATCCCTTTCAGGCCAGCGGGGTTTCCTGAACCCGTCCCGAATACTGTTGGGCGAAGGCGGATACATCCAAGATCAGGGGTCTCCAACCCTGTTCCTCAAGGGCTGCTGCCCTGCTTGTTTTGCAGCTAACCCTGCTTCAGTAATTGCTGCTCACCTGGATCAGGTGTGTTCAGTCAATAAGAAACTGCGCTGATTCAATCCAGCTAATCAGCATCTACTGAAGCAAGGTTGGCTGCAGAACAAGCAGGGTGGTAGCCCTCAAGGGTCAAGGTTGGTGACCTCTGTCCTAGACAGTCCGTCGCAGGGCCCATGGAGCTGGAGCGTCACACTCGCTATGCCGGCTACCAGGAGACGAGCTGGCGTCCAGACAGAGATCCGCTGTGGGAAGGAGAAGCAGCCTGCTCGGGCCTTCTGAACTTTATGACGTTTTTCTTATTTTCATCGAGACAATAAGAATAAAAAGGTCCTCTGATTTTATTTTTGTTTTTATTTCTACTCTGTCTGGTTAATGCAGGAGAGAGACGGAAACACCGTGGAAGCGTCCGTCATCCAGACACAGCAGGACTGAAGCTCACTATACCAGAGAACCTCTGAATCAGGGGTGATCACACTTTTTTGACATGTGAGCTACTTAAAACACATCAAATAATGTGAAGTTTTCATGTTGAAGTGTTCAAACATACAACCAACATGCTGTTACAACAGAAACACAGGATTCCTGTTTAAAAACCATGAAAAGTCCATGGATGAACAAATCCAATCCATACAAACACTTCCATAGATCAGCTGTTCTCATGGTGAATGTGGTTAGTCTCCATAAGTAAGAGTTTTCATTATTGAAAGACCCCCGGATTCGAGTCCTGCATCCGGCTTTGGTAGAATCTTTTTTCCTTTATTTTTGTTAAATTACTGAACACACATTACTGTAGATATGAATCAAAACTATCAGGATAATTCTTTACATTTGACTGTCATTAGAATGTCTTTTCTTTAGAGCCATGAGTTTATTAGTAATATATAGTTCACACCAATAAATCTAGTCTATGAAACCCTTGGTTTATTATTTGTTGTTTTTAAAAAGATGTTCATAGGAATTTAAGAAAAATAATGTATTCTTTATGTTTAATACAATGCACCTTTGTATTTAAAAAAAGAAAACACAACAATACCAAGATTTAAACCTGATTAAACCTGAATTGTTGGATTACAAGCACAACAACAAACTGCTGTTGCCATGAGAAGAAGAGCTTTTGCTGTTTAGTGACAGACCTTTACTTTTTTTTGAGGGTAGAAGGTTTATATATTTGTTAATTTATTTTTGATGGTCTTGATCAAAATGGAGACGCGATGTTCATGAAGAGCTCTTTGAAAAAAGAAAACTGATGTCTAAACATCATCTGTGTCTTCCGTGCATTGTAAATGAGTGGTGTGAATCCGTCAGATTTAAAAAGACTCAGACTGTATGTGCATTCGGTAACACAAGAACAAAAAACACTGCAGGTCTTCAGATAAAAAACAGTGAAGTGTCAGAGGTAGAAAAGCTTCAGTGTCCACATTTTTAAGAAGATAGTTCACCTCACTGTTTACATTGTTTTTAAGTTTGGGACAAAAGACAAGAAGCCTCTTTGGTGAAGATTCCTACGTGCTGCAGAGTGATGGGGTCATTGGGTACTGGCCCCTGTTCTTTCAAGAATCTCAACCTGAGATGGTGCTCTCTGTGGTGCTACACCAATGCTATCTACAAAACATTGTTTCCTTATTTTCATTAAAGAAAAAAAAACATGTATCAATTTATAAATAAAAACTTCATTAACATTGTTTTTTTTTTTTGCTTTTTGAATAATAATTGAACTTAACTTATTTGGCTTCATGCTGTTTGCTGCCAACATTTTCAGACAAATTAAACACACTGGTCTTACCTCGTTCCCACCACAGTCACTGTGAGACCGAGCACTACTTACGCACTTTCGAAACAGTTTCAGGTGTCTTATTTTCTCTGTTTCTAGTCATCTCCGTTAAATAATTTTCCATTGTGACGGACTGACTGTCAGGATTCGCCCAGATACTCCCTCCTCCGACCCACAGAGGGAACACTCACCGGAGTATTGAGTGCCAGTCAGTTCACACTGCTTCCGGTCCATGGTTCACTCAGGTCTCTCTTGTTATGTCATCAAGCACTGTCCTTATAAGCTTCGCTGGAAACCTCAGGGTTGTCCACATGAAGGAGAGATCCTCAACCCTGGATGGACAGGTAATGTGCTAGAACTATTAAAGAAAAGTGAGCTTAATTCATTCTATAACTACATTGTTGAATAACAAGTATATGTCTAATAAACAAACTAGATAAACAGCTACAAGTTAAGACAACAGCTAAATATTAAATAAACAAAGACATTTTTGAATAGAGTAGCAGATGGGCTTCATCCAGTAGGAGTTGTGGAAACAGCTGGGGTTTGTTGGAAGAGCCAGAGGCGAGGTCACGGCCAAAGACAGGAGCACAGATGATCCACCTGAAATCAGAAATCTCTCCCACTCCCCCGTGGGGGGGGGGGGGGGGGGGGGGGGGCAACATGTGATTCGCACTGCACCAAACAGAGACATGATAAAGCAATGGCAGATGGCAAGTGATGTAATGAAGATTGCAAGTGGGGGGAGTGGGGGTGGGTGAAGGATACTGACCCTGGTTCGCGTAGGGGAAGGAGGAAGGGGGGAAGGAGGCGGACGAAGAGTGAGTAGGAGCGAGCAGAGCCAGTGTGGTAAACTTCATTACAGCAGGTGAGGCAGAGGAGCAGTAAGTTAAATAATCTCTGATTGCTAGCTAGCCTGGCAATAATCCTGTCCAAAGAGGAATATTTTAAGTCTAACTTTGAATGTAGAAACTGTGTCGGCGTCTCTTTTACACGAGCTGGGAGTTTATTCCATAAAACAGGAGCTTGGTGGATAAAGGCTCTACCTCCAACTGTGCTTTTAGAAATTCTAGGAACCACA
>BSAI01004285.1:0-37231 GCA_036245035.1 Adrianichthys oophorus | reverse complement strand
TTTGTGCATGCGTAATTCTTGATTTGTACGTAAGTTTGGATTTGTGCGTGCGTAATTCTTGATTTGTGCGTAACTTTGAATTTGTGTTTGCGTAATTCCTGATTTGTGCGTAACTTTGGATTTGTGTTTGCGTAGTTTCTGATTTGTACGTAACTTTAGATTTGTGCGTGCGTAATTCTTGATTTGTACGTAACTTTGGATTTGTATGTGCGTAATTCTTGATTTGTACGTAACTTTGGATTTGTGCGCGCGTAATCCTTGATTTGTACGTAACTTTGGATTTGTGCGTGCGTAATTCTTGATTTGTGCCTAACTTTGGATTTGTGCATGTGTAATTTTTTATTTCTAACTCAAGCAATACATACAATTACATTTTCCAGAACTTATCATTTCTTCTCTGTAGCACCTCCCCTGACAATGCCTCAGACACGGGGATCTTTCCCGAGCGCTGGTCACCAGTCACAAATATAGCAGGTGCCGCTGCCCACTGGACCATTCTGAACAGCCGCAGGGCTGGTTGGCTGATCAACTATCTGCGCTCTGTAACCTGCCCCTGTCTGGTCTGGTCTCCCCGCAGAGGTTCTCCGTGGCGAACCAAAACCCACAATGCGGAGATGGTCGATCAGCCCACCGACCCGCTCCAATCTGGAATATATATATATATATTTTTAAACTTGTCCTGTCCAACAGCTGAGCAAACAAATATGAGCTGAGAGCCTCTTGTATTAGTCAGATTTTGCTGTTACAATTGGGGGTTATAAATTATCGGACACACGAGGTGTATATTCGTATAAACCCCTTTTGTAATTTAAACTGAACTTTATTTATATTGATTATGCTCGTGTGCTGGGCCTGTCTACACACTCAGTTGTTACAAACATACCTGCTCGCTTAAGAGTCTTCACAAAGTTGTCAACATACAGTTCACACGCACACTTATACACATGCAAAGCACCTCATTCCGTAACGCTAACAAATTGTACAAAGGTGAGCCGACACCTCCGCTCAGCAGAATGTTTATGTTTTGCTGAGGTGGATGATGGAATGTAAAAAAAAAAAAGAAAAGGAGAGAGAGAGTTCCCGGACATCAACCCCCCGCCCCCCCAAACCCGTACTGTGGGGCCAACGGAGAAGACCCGCCCAAGCACCCAGACCAGGGCCCGCAGGACCGCCACATGAGCCCCCAAAACCCGAGAGCAGTGAGGTACCGAAGCACAGAGTGCAAGCCTTAGCCCAGCCAGAAGAGCAGCCTTCCCACCGCGCGGGCTCATCCTGAGAGCCCCACCACCACAGACAAGCCGCCCACTGGTGTGTGTTGATGTTAATAAATAACTGCATTACCCAGCATGCCAGATTACCCAGCATGCTAGATGATTGGTCACGTGTTAAGGCATGATATGGAGAAGGGGAAGCTAATTGGAGTTAGCCATGCACCACGTAACATTGTAAGAAGTGGACTGTTCATGAAAGTCTTTATAACTCACCCATAGCGCCTCTTTTGCTTACTTGAGGATAAGCAAGACAACACATGGTGTCAGAAGTGAGCAGCAAGAGAACAGAAGAGGAAATCTTTGTCTTGTGGCGAAATGTTCTGAATAGCAACATGCTAACGGAATGTGCCACATCACGTGGTGGCTACGAGCAGCAGCGACAGTGAAGCCATGGTAAACATAAATAAAGAAGAGGAGTTTGTTCCTGATTTGGTGGCTAGCGCACAGCAACAGAGGACTGTGGATGCCCAAATACTCCGACCCGTAATGGAAAAAAAAACTTAAGGCTAATATCCTGTTGCATGTCATTGGAGAAGATGCTTTGGATATATATAATAGCTTTCAGCTGGATGAAGCTAAACTCACTCCGGCAGAATTGATGACAAAGTTTGAAGAGTACTTTGTACCCACACAGAACTTGACCTTTGAAAGGTATAAGTTTTTCACCCGTGACCAAAAGCAAGGAGTACTTTTTGATCAATACTTAGCAGAGCTTCACACATTAAGGAAAACATGTGAACTTGGGACTTTGAGAGACTCACTAGTGAGAGACAGGATCGTCTGTGGAACAGCAGATAATTGACTCAGAGAAAGACTTCTTTAGAGACACTGGACTAACACTAGATAAGTGTGTTACCATTTGCAGAGCAGCAGAAACTACAAGAGCACAAGCAAAGGAGCTTCGGAGAGATGAACCAACAGTGCATACAATACAGAATGAAAGGAAGAAAAACAAAATATATTCAAAACAAGATGAGAAACATACAGATTTTAGATGCAGCAAATGTAGAAACAGGCACAAGCCAAGACCATGCCCGGCATATGGAAAATATTGCAATAACTGTGAAAAAACAACCATTTTGCTAAATGTTGTAAAGCGTCTACAAGCAAAAAATTCACACCGTGGATGAGGAAGAACAGGAGGATGAGTTCATCGTAGATGTGGTACATGCTAGTTCATCAGAAAAAGAAGAATGGATTGTACGACTCGAAGTGAATGAAACAATAATCCCATTCAAAATAGATACAGATGCACAAATAAATCTGTTATCTATAGAGGACTACAAGACACTGACAAGGAAGAGCAAAATTCATCCAATAAGTGCGAAGGTGACTGGATACACAGGTGAACGGGTTCCTGCAAAAGGAGGATGCATTGCAACATTTAAACACAAGAACAAGAAAATAAAAGCACAACTTTCTGTTCATGGATAAAAAAGTGCAACCAATCCTAGGACTAAACACTTCTGTAAAGCTGAACTTTGTTAAGAGAATGTTTATGGTGACATCACCAGAAGCTACAAGCAATAATGATTCGCTTATGACAGAGTATAAAGATTGCTTTGAGGGACTAGCATGTCTACCTGAAGAGCATAAATTATGCATGGATTGAAGTATTCCTCCTGCTGTGCACCCCTGTAGGAAAGTTCCATTTGCGCTGCGGGAAAAACTGAAAGACGAGCTAGCACGCATGGAAAATCTAAAGGTCATTAAGAAGATAGATGAACCAACTGAATGGGTCGGCTCATTAGTTGTTATACAAAAGAAAACAGGTGCTCTCAGAACATGCCTAGACCCAAGAGATTTAAACAAAGCAATCAGAAGAGAACATTTCAAGTTGCCAACCAGAGAAGAAATCATGGCGCAGTTTGCTGGAGCTAAGTGGTTTAGTAAACTAGATGCCCCGTCAGGTTTCTGGCAGCTTAGGTTAGATGAAGAGAGTTCAAAACTCTGTACATTCAATACACCAGAGGGCAGGTTCAGGTTTCTTCGCCTACCATATGGGATTCGATCTGCACCTGAAGTCTATCACAAGACCATACACATGCTTTACGAACACATACCAGGAGTAGAGACTATGATGGATGACATCGTTGTCTGGGGAGCTACTCGAGAAGAACATGACTTAAGACTGAGACAAGTGTTGGACAAGACAAGAGAAGTGAATCTGTAATTAAACAAAGACAAATGTAAATTTGGATTGAAGAAACTTACCTTTGTGGGAGATGTTGTAGGTGAACAGGGAGTAAGACCAGACCCCAAAAAGACATCAGCAATAAACAACATGGAAAGACCTACCAACAAAGATGAAGTCAGACGGTTCTTGGGGATGGTAACCTGTCTTGCAAAGTTTGTTCCACAACTGGCAACCCTAACAACACCCTTTGGAAGCTTCTGGAACAGAAGAACGAATGGATGTGGTCTCATGAACAGGAGCAAAGCTTCCTAAAACTGAAAGAGGTTCTGACACAAGAACCTGTGCTAAAGTTCTATGATCCGGGGAAGAAGACCAGAATCTCAGCAGATGTGTCACAACACGGCCTGGGAGCTGTGCTGTTGCAGCAATATGACGAGCAGTGGCTACCTGTAGCCTATGCATCGAGAGCATTAACCAGTGCAGAAACCAGGTATGCTCAAATTGAAAGAGAGCTGTTGGCCAGCGTGTTTGGATGGGAGAGGTTCAATCAATACGTCTATGGTCAAGCATTTGAAGTAGACCATAAACCTCTGGTGTCTATCATGTCCAAACCACTGATTGACTGTCCTGTACGGATACAGTGGATGCTAATAAGGCTGCAAAAATACGATGTGCATATGATCTACACAAAAGGAAAATACATGTACACAGCCGACATGCTGTCTAGAGCAGTAGACAAAGAAGAAAAGAAGCACAGTGGAAAAGGGGCAGAAATACAAGCATGTGTGGACATGATCCTGACATCCCTGTCAATAATAGTTTACCGAAGTGAACAAATACGGACTGAGATGAATGCAGACGAAACAATGAAAGAACTAAAAAGCACAATAATCAAAGGATGGCCTGATAACAAAAAGGAATGCCATTCAAAAATACAAGACTTCTGGAACTGCAGAGCAGAGCTCACTGTGGTGGAAGACAGTGTTAAAAGGAAGCAAGTTTGTTATTCCTACCTCTCTGCGCAAACAGATGCTTAAAAAGATACATGAAGGTCACCTTGGAGAAGTTAAGTGTAAGCGAAGAGCAAGGGAAGTAATGTACTGGCCAAGAATTAACCAAGACATCAGTCAGACGACAGCTTCATGCGAACTTTGTTGCACTTACAGACTGAAACAACAAGCAGAGCCATTATTGCCTCATCCAGTTCCACACAGACCTTACTTTAAGGTAGGAACTGATTTGTTTGACTGTGGTGGCAAAAGTTATTTGGTGGCGACAGATTACTTCTCAAACTACCCTGAAATCGGAGCGCTGCAGTCAACAACAAGTAAAGCAGTAATCAGTTACCTGAAGTGTGTATTGGCAGACACGGTGTTCCTTGTGAGCTGTTTTCTGACAATGGACCGCAGTTTTCCAGCAGTGAGTTTGCTGACTTTGTTAAGGATTGGGGGTTTAGACATGTAACATCAAGTCCGAACTATCCAAAGTCCAATGGCTTAGCAGAGAGCTCTGTCAAAACGGTGAAGACCCTACTAAAGAAAGCGCAAAACAGAGATGACTTTCAAAAAAGTCTTTTGACCTACCGCAGTGCACCTCTACAGAATGGACAATCACCAGCTCAAATGCTGATGGGCAGGCGCATTCGCTCCAACCTCCCAGTGCATGAAGATTTGTTGACACCAGAGGCTGCACTCAACATCAGGCAGGCAAAAGAAGCTATAAAGGCAAACCAAAAGCGGCTGCATGAACTAAACGGCAAAGCATTTGCCTTCTCTGAAGCCAGAGAACACGGTGCATCTCAGAGATGTTTCCACATGAACCTGGAGACAACACGGACGTGTGCAGGAGGAAGTGGCTCCTCTGTCCTACAAGGTTCAAATGGAGAGTGGGCAATCTCTGAGAAGGAATCGCACGGATCTCCTGCTTCAGCCAAAGGGTGAACTTACCGCAGTCAAGGATGCAAGCCAGCAGGACTACACAGTGTCGTTAGATCTAACCACCAACAGGCAAGATCACGATGAAAGTGGTCTGATAGCAGGGTCTGTATCACCTGCCGATGTGAGACTTCCCAATTCGTCCAAATCTCCAGCCGTGGAAAGACTGCCGAGACCTAAGAGACATGTTCAGCCACCTAAGAGGCTGATTGAGACATGATAGGATTTTTTTTGGTGGGCAGTTTTGAAGAAAAAAAAAAACAAAAAAAAAAAAAGAACAAAGACAAAAGTTTGTTTACAGATGTTCTAGGAAACTGTAATAGTAAAATGTTGATTACTCTGACCTTCTCTTAAAGGGAAAACAGTTTCTTTTTTTAAAAGGAGAAAGATGTTGTGTGTTGAAGTTAATAAATAACTGCATTACCCAGCATGCCAGATTACCCAGCATGCTAGATGATTGGTCACGTGTTAAGGCACAATATGGAGAAGGGGAAGCTAACTGGAGTTAACCATGCACCACGTAACATTGTAAGAAGTGGACTTTGTTAAAGTCTGTATAACTCAGCCATAGTGCCTATTTTGCTTACTTGAGGATAAGCAAGACAACACACCAACCACCACCCAGGAGTTCTGAGTATCCACCCCAGCCCCAGGTATGAGTCAGGGCCTCCCAAGGGAGACCCGCTCTCAAGCTCCAGGTAACCTCAGGAGATCCAGAAGAGAGCACGGCGGGGTCAGCCACCCCCACCTAGAGGAGGGATGACCAAGAGAAGTGGGGGTCCCTGAAGGTGTACATAGCCTGACCAGGCTCTCCTAATGTTGTAATTTAGAAGGTGCCCGGCACCTGAGGGTAAGGACCAGAACTCGCACCACAATAACACAGACAACCTCCAGGCTCAGATGGAATGTGATCCCCCGCTCATGGACTGAAGGATACCTCTCCCTGCGTGGGGAGGGGGCCGCCGGGCCCAGGAGGCCGACACCCAAGAGACAAGGCCAACGCTGCTGAAGGCCCTGTTCCCTCCACCAGGGATGGGGTAGGGGACAGAAGATCAGTAGTACCACCTTCCTCGTGTAATGTATTTGTGTGTGTGTTGAGGTGTGTTTCTTGAGGTTTAATTGTGTATGTAATATAGGGTGCACTTAAAAAAATCTTTAAACGTTTTGATTTTAACCAGATCATGAGTTATATTTCCTGTCTGGTCCATAATAGATGTAATTGTTGATTTTTCTTTATTAATTTTAAGCTGATTAGCTAGAAATTGACCCGATTTATTTGAGTTTTCAAAAATTTCAAGTCGAAGTTTTTGTATTTGGAATTGTGTTTGCTTATTGATGATGTCATTTAACTGAAGCTTTAATTTTTCAGATCTCCCAGAATGTGTTCTTGTGGAGAAGCAGCATAAGCAGCCTCTAGATCTTTGATTTTATTTTCTATTTCTAATAAATCTACTTTTTTCTTTGTGTTTTTTATTAGTTGAATAAGAAATCATTTTCCCTCTCATCACTGCTTTTGAATAATCGTTTCTATGGCAACTACTGCCGCTAATCATGAGTACGTTTCTTCCAAGTCCACACTCTTGCAGGATTGGAAGAATCTGTCAAACATTTGAAGTGGGGAAAAGCAAGTCAGCAAGTCATTTAGGTTGTATTCACACTGTAAAAATCTATTGTCCGCTTAATTTTGCAATTAAGAAAAAATATCATGAACAAAGATGAAGATTATCAAAAACATAAGAGAAATGTATCAGAGCAAGAATGTTTCTTCTGACCAATAGAATGACTGAGTTACACCTGTTTATTTCTCTACAGAAATGTTTTATTTTGGGTTTTTGAAGCCAGCAGGAGCTTCCTGTTTGGAATGCGCAGGGGGAGGAGTAGCTCAGTTCAGTTCTCTCTTATACAGTCAATGGTTTACAATCCGTTGCGCCAGGTTGCGGTGGCCGTTTTGGTCCAGTTGTTTCGCTTAGAGCACAGAGTTTATTCAGACTGAGGAAACTTAGACCGAACCGGAGCTCAGTCCAACTGAAAATAAACCAGTTCCTCGTACCCGACCAGGGTCCGCTTGAGGGTATTCAGACTGAAAATTTGATCTGGAATATCGAGGGAAGCGAACTCTGGTTGACTTCAAGCAGACCAGATGTGTCCAGTCTGAATATAGACCTCAAACTCTGGAGCAGGACAACCTGTTCTTGTCAGGCTGGGGCCAAATCTCTGTCCTCTGTCCTTTCCTGTCTTGTTCTGGGCAAACATTAATGACAAATGTGTCATCTGGATCCATGTGCTTCTTTTTGGTAGGTTGAAGTGGTCAACAATCAGTAGTAGAGTAAAACAGGTCCTCTGTCCAGAGTTCCTCCAGAAAAAACAACAATAAAATATTCAATAAATATTTTTTAAAAAAAGAGCACACATTTGTTTAAAGTTTTCATTTGGGTGAAAATCTGTTTACCCGATCAATGTTCCCTTCTGTCAGTGCTAATGATTGTGAGTGATGTGATCCAGACCACAAAAGAAGTGTGAAGAAGTTTAGACGTTATAAACAATCACCAATTAAAGGAAATGCCCACCTGGGCCCAGGATGGTACACCAGAGTTAGAAAGAGTGACCCGTTATCCACAGAAAAACGTCAGAGATGAGGAGCAAACTCAACTTTTTCATGATGCCTGGTGTTATTGAAACCCCCACATCCTGAAGTGTAGGAAACCTGCTGCTGTCTGTTCCAAGCTTTCACTCTGGGGGGGGGTAATGACCTGCTTGACTCGTCCCTCCTCCTCCTCCCTCTCAGCAGCTGCAGGGTCAGGACTTGCTTCATTCAAACTCTCTGACAGAACTGAAGTCAGCAGGGTTTTGTTCTCATTTTCACATCACGTTTTGCTCAGTCCGTCTAAACACTAAAAAGGCAAAAAAAACCAAAGCAGGTCACATTTGTTTCCTGCCTTAAAGTCCTGATTCTTTTACCGGCATATTCTTTTACTGGCATACAACGCTTCATACGGAAAAGCCCCATCATCTCTTAAAGAGCTCATAGTTCCACGTTTCCCAAACAGAACACTCTGTTCTCAGTCTGCAGGATTACTAGTGGTTCTTTGAATGACCTTAACTAGAAGGAGACCAGCTATCAGGCTGCTCTTTTGTGGAATCCACTCCTTGTAGGTATGGAAGCAGACAGCATCTCTGTCTTTTCAGTTTTTCCTGTTTGATAAAGTTGATAGCTAAGGTTAAGTCATCTGACCCTGAGTCATGATGCTACTTTTGCTGCCAAAGCTTTAAACTTTATTGATCTATAGGGATGGTGTCTTGCTCTCCTCCTTCACAGCACACCTGCTCTAGCTGCCCCTCTCTCATTCATGAACATAGATGTCATTGTTGCAGTTACTGACTGGATGTCTGATGCTAGGTTTACACCGGCCTCTGTAATGCATGTTTGAGAGTCCACTTTCAATGAAAAGTCGATGTCAAGGCGTGTAAACCCGTGCTTCCGGCTTCCGCATTCCAAACTTTCGCATTCACACATGGATACGCAAGTTTGAAGTCCGGTCTTGGGCTCTACGTACAAAATGGGCGTTCATTAATTGCACACTGGAAGTTCAAGCAGTTCAACTTTAGACTGCTAAAACATGAAAAAGCTGAACCTGACCAATCATGGACTTGGATTTGGTGGTAACCTGTGGATGACGTCCTTTTCAAAACAAGGAAGTGCCAACGGTAAAATATTACTATGGAGGATAAATTAATAAATGCAGTTTGAGCCCGGCCAGAATTCTGTAACACCAAGTCTTTCATGTATTGGAATAGAGATGTAAAAGAAAGAAAAGGCCTGGAGCAGGATTTGTGGGATTTGAACCGCCTTGACATTTCACACCAAACCTCTTCCAAATGAAGGTACATGTGCTAGTCCTGGATAGCAACAGCCCAGTGTGAGGACCATAAAGCGAGTTCAAGAACCCGGGTTCAAGAAAACATATTCAAGAACCTGCTTTTCTCTTTGTTTCAGACCCAAGTCATCCACAGATGGTCTCTGTCCTTGGTTCTGGTTCTAGCTTCTGGTCCACCCTTAAGCTCAGGGGCTGGACTTGAATTAAACACTTTTGGAACTCAGCAGGAAGAGCGTGGTGGTCTGAGGCTTTGGCGGTGTTTGTTTAGTAAAACAAAGAAGCTTTGGTTTTTTGGACCTTTTCTCCAGTGATAACCTTTGGTTTAAACTAAACCTGTCAGGTGTTACCTGGTTGTAGAGAGACAGGTTGTGTGAGCTGTGATTGGCTGGCAGGCTGCAGTGGTGGGCAGGGATCCCGGAGACAAAGTTGTTCAGCAGGTTCTGACTTGCCATCATCAAACCAGGCAAACTGATGAGAGTCACATGGAGCCACTGGTACCGGCCAAACCCCCCCACCTGACCACCGCAGCGAGGGACAGGACAGAAAAAGCAGGTTAGACACCAGCAGCACCTGTGCAGGTGTTGCTGCAGCAGCAGACAAATGGTCTCACCTCCTCCAGTAGGTCGCTGAAGGCCATCTCACCAACAACTGCAGCAATGTGAGAAGCTTCAGGGCCTGAGCTGCTCTCTCATCAACCGGCTGAACAAACACACAAAGGTTTATGGCAAAGTTGTCCTCCGATGCACCTGTGACTCCACCAAACGGAGGAAGAGGACAAGAGTCCTGCAGACCCAGCTGTGAGGAACTTTACCTGCAGTCTGCTGACGCTTCTTAAAGGATTACAGACGCTGTCGCCGCCGGTGCTCCAGCTAAAGAGGCTTTTCTCTGCCACCAAGGACGTGGCTGCTCACAAGCTAAAGGCTGACGGACGACTGCACGGACTCTCAGAGGAGGGAGGCACATGTGGGGACGGATGGAGGGGGAGGAGCCTATGGAGGAGAGGGAGGCAAAGGACTGAAAAGTAATCATTGACAGTAGCACGATACCCCACATCACCCACCAATGAGTCCACCAACAGGAAAAGATCTGAGCCAATCAATCATTTGAAATCTTTGTTTGAAACATGCAAAACCTCCTCTTTTTACTTGTGAACAAACCAGACTAATTATTGCTGTAACATGTTTGGGTTTATGATGTTGGAAGCTAATATTAGAGTTGATGTAATCTGATATTCTCTAGAGGGGTGGGAACAGTTGTTCTGCAAATATTTGAAACTGTTAAACATCAGGACAAATATTCCAGATTTTTTCTTCATGAATCTGAAAGTTCACTGTTTTGGTCCTGACTTTTTTAAATTTTTGTGTATAAAAGTCAGATTTTTTAACACTCAAACTAAATATATTTAGATGCTGGTTTCAAGGCTGTTTTTTAATAGCTGCTGTTGTATTTTCTAATTTGTCAAAATATTTTTTTTAAATTAGGCTTTTTTTTTTGCATGATTTTAGAAGTGTGTCTTTTGGAATCCCATAGAGCCTCAAAGTTTAGTTTGTGAAGTTCAAATGTCTTCTTTCTGCATGATCTACCTGTATATGAACTTCATGGGAAAAGTCACTTCTTTTACTCACACACAGGGAGAGCGGGCTCTCCAGCTCATCCTAGTCCTCCTCCTTCCAAATCAAGCCTTCAAGTCATTGGCAGACAGTCAATGCACAGCAGTTTCTTCAGTACTCTTCAAAGACTTTAGGATAGAATAAGGATTTAGAGTCTCAACTACCCTCACTCCTTGGAACTGCAGAGACTGCATTTCAAAGATGCAGTTCAGATTGTGGAGCAGCCCTGAAGAAACTTTGACTCTGATGAGCGGTTATGCCCATGAGCCAGCTGGATAGTTGTGTGGGTTACGTGAACCGGTCGTGTGGACCAATCACATGGTCACAGGACTGGACCGGGTATAAATAGACTAGCCTTGTTACGGGTGGAGTTCAAAAACCCAGATGCAGAGAAGGCTTGGACACAGAGGGGTGAGTTTGGAGCATGTTTTAATCACAGGAACACCAGATCACCTAAAGCAGACAAAACACTCCAACACAGGAACAGAAACACACTGGCTTATATAGACAAAACGCACAATCAACTAAACAGGATGCAGCTGTGAACACCTCCAGCAGGAGACACAGGTGAGAGGGAGGAGAAAAGGAACACAGACCTGCACAGAACAAGCAGAAAAAAGACAAAACTAGAATAACATGCAGAACATATCAGGCCTGACCTCCACCAGAAAAACAGAAGTGGAGGAAGCCGGAGCTGCCAGAGACTGTCTTGATACAGAAAAGTAATCCATGGTGGAGGTTGTTGGTGAAAGTCAATACACAGCAGGACTTGGCCAGGTGCCATGTGAGAGCATTAACATAGACTGGCGAGCTATGGAATGGAACTTCAAACACTTTTCTGAAACAAAGCAACTGGTAAAGAGCTTTGCGCTCTCCTGTTCCTGTGGAGCACATCTTCCACACCCTCACAAGAACTGCCAGGGGCATTGCCAGGGACATTGCCAGAAGAGACTCTGCTCCCACCGGAACTGATGGCGGATCTCACCAAATTGACTGAGTTAATTTGCTTATGTTGTATAAAGTTATCTTTGTTCTCCCTTTTCCCTTTTGCACTAAAGTGATATCAAAGTACAGTATTTGGGACTGCATGAGTGTCTGTGATCGCAGCCCTCAGCTCCAGCAGATGTTCTTTGATTCTTCTGTAATCTTTACAGTACGGTGCATTTTCTTCTTAAGTTCTTCTGAATTTCTTAATAAGCCAGACTTTTTTGTTTGTTTGTTTTCAATCCAGACTTGAGTTATAGAGATAAATGACTGGATGCATTCCATTTAAGACTTTGCTGCAACTTGCAGCCGCTTCAGAGGTCAGACAGCGTTTCTTCACAGTTCACTGAGGTCTCCAACTGGATAAAAGACTGTGATGTTGAAAACCACACAGAAGTTGACTGACACAACCAAGTAAACACACACACAAGCGTACAAGCCACAAGTCATGACCCAGGGCCCCATTTCTAAAGGTCTGTACATAAAAAGCATTTGCATCAGCCAGGTATGAAGAACCATAATTATGTAACCGTTAACCGTTAGCGATGACATTCAGTAAAAGACTGACTGAAAAGAGCAGATGAGCTGTAGGCTATAATTCGCCGATTATGCCTAAGTGCGTGTTCAAAAATCGAGGTCTGGAACGATTTTGAGGTTTTCCACCAAAAAATGTATTCCTGACACCAAAATATCTAATACATGCATTTAGGGTCTTCAGCTGTCCCTAGGAAAGCATCTAGCGGATGCTCTTCTCCGTGCACGAAGAATGAAGACATCCTATTTCCCTTTTGACCCAGAGTTTTATACACAATATGCAAAAAGAAGGTTGGATCAAAATAAGAGGTTGGATCTTCTCCCTGGAGATGTATTTTCCCACCGTCGGCCTTTTCCCTTTCCCAGGTGCCTCTGCTCCTCGTTGATTCCTTATACGCTTTCCGTTCACTCCCGCCTGCACACATTTGTTTCAAAGCAGCAAACTCCCTATGTGAACTAACCTTTTATGCTGTGAGAAACTATCCTATCATTCATTCACACAATCATAAAAATGTCTGCAAAGTTTAAACCATGAAAAAACCCTTTTGTTTAAGTATTCAATATCTACCAAGCTTATCACTTTTAACACTAAATTTTCATACTGGTTAATACTGAATTATTATGACACACACAAAAGTATTTGTTTATTTAGACTTCATTTCTTCAGAGCGGAGAAGCAGCAACAGCTAAATGAATAGGAAGTTCAGGATTACAGTCACTTTGCTCTTCTGATGGAAACTATCGACTGTTAGACTGCTGGCCTGATAGACGATGAGAAGCTGAAAAACATCATTTCAGGAGGGGATTGGCTGCTGTCAGAGGATATCCTTTAGAATTGACTTGTGGACAAAAGGACTGACTGCTTCAATCCTGACTGTTAGTTCATGCTACTTTTCATGAATAAAACAAACAAACCTGTTCTCCATTCTTTCCACATACTGTGTGTGTGTTTCCATGTTTGCAAGAGTGGGATGTACCAGGTGAGCAGACCAAATGGGAGTGATGAGGTGGTAAAATCTAAAAACAGCACACCAGAGGGAGAAGATTCAGTTTCATATAGGATGTTTTAGATGACTTCCCCATGATGGAGACCTGAACTCTGCTGAGTCGTTTCTTTGAAAAGTTTGATTTATTTATTCTGCAGTTAGTGTGTTTTCCCCACTGAAGGGCGCACCGATTTTAAAACTTCTGTCACGTATATGGTGGATCGAACTATAAGGAATAAAGCGAGACGAAAGAGGCAGAGATTAGTCTGTCAGTCAAACTTTCTTAAATGTATTCACAGTAACTCTAGGCAAGGTAAGACAATTCAAAGTGCTTTACATAAAACATTAAAAGAAACAATCACACTCCAGATTTTGTTTGTGACAACAACAACAATATCCATAATAATAAAAATAATTGTTTATTTAAAAAGGGGACAGTGCAATTAAAAAACACACATGATTATATGTCAGAATTAGCCAAAGGCTAGTTTAGTAGTGTAGTGTAGTCTCCTGGCCATGATGATGACGATTTCTAATCCTACGATCCAACCAGATCAACCTGTCTGAGGCAAGTTGTTAATCGAATCAACTTATACCATTAAAACATTTTTTTGAAAATGAGATCAATCAAAATAACATTTGGATCAGGGAGGGGCTTATCATGAGGAAAAGGTAGGCCATCATTTGGATTCCTGTCATTTACGCTGCATGTCTAAAAGTGGACCAGTAACAAAGTCATTTGATGTTTCATCCTACTTAAAGATTTTTTCAAAACATAATTAATACAACCGCTGCAGAGGGCCCCTTGTTATTGTTCGCCTGGGGGGCCCAAACTGCTAAGTCTGCCACTGATTTGGATTGAGGTACAGCAGATTTACTTTAATATAAAGAAAAAAACAACCAAATCCATCACAGAACAACACACATGATGCAGTAAAACTGATCAAGCATCATTCCAGTCCAATGTGTGGAAACACTTTGAATTTACAAAGTCATGTGACCATACAATGTGCTAGAATGTTCTAATAATGTTCCTCTGGATTATTCTGATGTGGAAAAACAACAGTGGAATGAACTTTATCAAACTCAAATGGGAATGGATTTGACATTCATTCTTGTTTACTTGTTTGTTTGTACACATATTTATTTACACTTGATTATCTTGAAAAAACACAAGAATCTGGAAAACTTCACTGTTCAGTAGCAGCTATCTGAGTCACACTGTTGAAGTTCTGGATGAAGATGTTCTGATCCATTTTAGATCAGAGAATCAGATGGTTCAAAATGAACCAAGATCCACCAGGAATCATATCAACAACCGCGAATTATGCTATGAATCACATCCTTAAAATGAATCATTACATACCTAGTTCCTGGTATTGTCCTTTTTTCTTATAAATTTGCTATCATTTTGAGTTTCAAATGGATTTTTTCAAATGTATTTGTTTATTTGTGTTTTTAGGTTCAATAATGCCAATACTAAATGGATGCCGTGTGTGGTGCATACCTTTCACCTCGTAATCCACCTGATCCAGAGAGAGGCGAGTGTCTCCTGAGAGGGTCTCTTGGATAAAACAAGGACAGTGGTGAAGCTCTCTGTCCTCTGTTGTATCATAAAGGATCTTCCCTCTAAGGCAGGGATGGGCAACTCCAGGCCTCGAGGACCGCATTCCTGCATGTTGTCCAACATACCATGATCTGGCATGTTCTAATTGGCTGGACACACCTGAAGCAGGTAATCAGTCATGAGTAGGGCTTGGATATCTGGAAATCCTGCACACACTGCGGCCCTCGAGGCCTGGAGTTGCCCATCCCTGGTCTAAGGTCTGCTGAACAGACAGACATTCTCAACAAACAATGTGAGGAGTAAGGTCGAAAGTCTAAAGAGCTTTCACTAGCCGTTACATGGGAACAGAGTTTGAATGGAAGAAAGTTACTCTCTACCACGGCTAAAACCCTTTTGCTGTAAACCTTTTGGTCATGTCAGATTCTCAAGCTTTTGCTGAGAGGATATTAGCGTCTCAGATGAACTGATGAGAGCCAAGCGCAACAGAGCAAAGGACACTTCAGCCCCAAGTGCATCTCGTTTGTCTTTTAGGTGTTGTAGAAGGCTGTTCTCCATACCCGTTTTTTATGGAAACACCCTTATGTGACCCTTAGGGTGTTGTTTAGCATCCATCCATCCATCCATCCATCACCCATCCATCCATCACTCATCCATCCATCACCCATCCATCCATCACTCATCCACCCATCACCCATCCATCCATCACTCATCAATCCATCACCCATCCATCACTCATCCATCCGTCACTCATCCATCCATCACCCATTCATCCATCCATCACCCATCCATCATCCATCCATCCACCCATCAATCCATCACCCATCCATCCATCACTTATCCATCCATCACCCATCCATCCATCACCCATCCATCCATCATCCATCCATCACTCATCCATCCACCTATCAATCCATTACCCATCCATCCATCATCCATCACCCATCCATCCATCCATCCATCACCCATCCATCCATCCATCACTCATCCATCCATCCACCCATCACCCATCCATCCATCACTCATCCATCCATCACTCATCCATCCATCATCTATCCATCACCCATCCATCCATCATCCATCCATCCATCATCTATCCATCACCCATCCATCCATCATCCATCCATTACTCATCCATCCATCACCCATCTATCCATCACCCATCCATCCATCATCCATCCATTACTCATCCATCCATCCACCCATCAATCCATCACCCATCCATCCATCCATCATCCATCCATCACTCATCCATCCACCCATCCATCCATCACCCATCCATCCATCACTCATCCATCCATCATTCATCCATCCATCATCTATCCATCACCCATCCATCCATCATCCATCCATTACTCATCCATCCATCATCTATCCATCACCCATCCATCCATTACTCATCCATCCATCATCTATCCATCACCCATCCATCCAGAAGAAGGGTCAGGGAGCGGTTCCTGTTCCCGGACTGGGGTCTGCTTGGGTATATTCAGACTAAAAATGTGTTCTGGGGTTCACTTTAAGCAGATGAAATGTCTCCAGTCTGAATACACACTTATACTATAAAATAACTATTTAGAGGTGGGATTATATACTTTCCCTTCTTTCCACTCCTTTTGCACCAATCAGTCGAGCTCTACTAGACTTTAGTTATTAATCACTACATTTAATGAGTCAAATGTGGTTTCTTTGTTTTCTTCTGTTTTTTATCAAGTCATTTTATTATCTCTGTAATGGGTTTGATAAATCTGTGATTTTTTGTCTTGCATTGTACAAAATTTATGCTTGAAATAAACCAGATCAATCAATCAATCAATGAAACTGAGTTTCACCAACTAATAATCTTCTAAAGTCAAAGCACAGGTTCACCAGATGTCCTTAAAATGGCTCTGTTTGGTTGACTAGTCTCCGTTTGGATCACTAGGTGGAAGACTTCAGATTTCTCTCCAGAAGACCATCCCCTCCATAGTGCGGATAAGGCATTGATGTTCATGGCTGTCAGGAGGCTGGCTGTTCACAGGGTGCTGTGTCCAAGCAGATCAACAGAAAGTCTAATGGAAGGGTAAAATGTGGAAGAAGATCGATCAGCAAAAGAGACGACCGTGGGCTTCAGCAGATGATCAAAACGGTTCCAGAACCTGCAGACATTCAGAATGATGAGGAGGAACAGCTTCAAAATGCTGCACATTCAGACAGATGCAGGAGATAGGCTACAACTGTTGGGTTCCTTGGGTCAAACCACTTCTGAGCCTGAACCAACGAAGGAAAAGTCCCAACTGGACCAAGGAGGAGGACTGGACTGCTGGCCAGTGGACCGAGGTCCTGTTTCTGATAAAAGTGTGACTTTCATTTAGGAATCAAGGTCTAAGAGTTTGGAGGAAGACTGGTGAGGAGCAGAACCTCTGAAATCCTGTTTTCATGGGTTTTTATTAACTGGAAATCCAAAAATTAAACACTTGAAATAAACGGTGGGGCCTGAATCTTAATTCTATCAATGTTTGTCTGAGTGTAATCATGGATACACTTTTTCGTGATGTTCTAATATTGATGTAAACGGTCTGTATAAATAAGACAAAAGTTAAAAACTCGCATTAAACCCAAATAACATTTTGACGTGAAAATCCACACCGAAACAAACAATTACTTTTTAACTTCAGTGTCACTAATGTGCAGAAAACATTTCCTGTGTCTGATTTCAAATGTAAAGCGTGTTTATCAGAACGCTCTTGATGTCCCTGAAACAGTGATGTTGGGAGGAGAATCTGAGATCTCAGAGCTTTTTATGGCTGCCTGATCCACAGGATGACCTGGAAGATCAGAGAAGTTAGGATCCCGTCAAAACCAGCCGGTCGAGGAAGTCTGATGTAAATGAAATAGCACAATGATGGTCTGGCGTCAGAGCAGCTTGGGAAATGAGATGAATCAAAGACAGCCAGCCACAGCTCAGAGAGCTCCGCCCACAGCTCATCGGAACAATCTAAACTCTAGAGAAACGCCAATGAGAAAGAATGTGTTTTCTATGTCTCCTGGAGAATTTTAGACCTAAAGTTTAGAGAAAAGTCTAAACATGTGCAGCTGGAGAGAAAATTTATCAGGAATCTGTTGATCTAAACACATCTTTAGGTTTTAGCATGAAGGGTTCAACCTCTGAGGAACACTATGTTCTCTCTGTGTGCAGGTTCCTTCATGTTCCTCCTGCACCCTCTTCAAGCGGTCAACATGACTTCACATCGCAGATGGAAATTTTCTGAGTTGAACATTAACGCACCACGAGCCAAAGTTTACCAGTCAGACATGTTCGTCTCTGCAAAACAAACTGAGCCGACAAGACAGAGCAGAACCACTGACCCCTGAAGACCTTAACCGATCAGTAAGCTGCTCCATGACATTCAAGTGTTCCTGTCAGCGAATGATTCACTGCTGCAGCCCCTCACCCCAGGAAAGCAAACAGAGGCCGCAGGTCTACAATTTCATTTATTTACACTGACAGACTGCAGCCGTGTCTGTCATTGAAGACATCGTTGTGAGTTCAGACTCTGCAGGCCTATAAGAGCCAAGTGTTGACAGAAACAGCGTGGTAAAAAACAAACCAAAAACAGTTAAAAGTCGATCAGTCTCTAAAAAAAACCAAAACTTTCCATCAGAAGAAGCGCTGCTCTAAGCGCTGCCATTGGCCAAGTCACAACGTGCACAGAAACTCACGGACCTGAGGACAGAAAGAAAGCTGAAGAAAACTGTCACAATAAAAGCTAACACGCGTTTTCAAAATAAAACCAACCTTGTCAATGATCGCTTCCTGTTGGATGCGATCATTTTGGAAGTCGTCCTCAACGTCCAGAACCAGAACTGGAAGATCAGCCAGGTAATCGAAGTCCAACCTGCACAAAGGTGCACAGGTATGAGTGACCACCTCCAAGAACACGCCCCAACGCAACCCAGCGTGCTCAGACACACGGGTACCTGAGGTTCTTGTGGTGAAGCCACGACTCGTGTCTGAAGTGAAGCTGCTCGAGATACTCCAGAGGAAGGCCCTGCTCCTCTTCACGACCACGGTGCAGCAGCCTCTGCATGCAGCGCTGAAATGACAGAGACAAGCCATCACTGACTATTTTCTGCACATGCAAACTGGCACTGTGGCAGCACAGGTTCAGAGCAGGTGTGGCACTGAAATGTGGAGGACCTGTGTGGCAAAGATGTGGTGACACCTGCACTATTAGCACTGTGTTACCTGTGGCGAGGCTTTCAGGTAGATGATGGCATCGAGGGCGATGTCTGCCTCAAACTGGTTTAGTAACCAGGTGTGCCAGTCCTGATAAACGCTCCATTCTGTCTCGGTCAGGTTACCGTTCTCATATAGGCTGGATGCAAACACATACCTGAACACAGTTTTGCTGTTACAACAGCCAGACTTTCTTGACGTTGCCTGAAGTCTCCTGGTTCAGATGTGTGGTTACCTGTCTGAGTATACAGAGCGTTCGTAGAACTGAACAGGGCTCTCTGCCTCTTCCAGCTTGGCGGACGGAGTCTGAAGTTGGGCTCGGACCCTGCTGAGGCATGCATAGCTCTGCAGAGAGGTGGGATGGGCTGTGACTGGCTGTCACTCATCAGCATCAATTGCAAAGGCAGTCTGATGAAGTTACCTGGAAGGTGTAAGACCATCTGATGGGTTTATCATACAACATCTGCAGCAGGTTTCCACCACTCTTCTGGGAGGAGCTCAGGTCCTGAAGACAGAAAAACGTGTTAGAAGGGAACAAATTCTGAAACAGAAAAATATAAAATCAGTGAACAGATTGACCTGAGAGGGTGGGAGGATGACCTCCAGCTGCAGACAGTTTCTAAAATCCTTCAACCTAAGTTAGAGCGCTCTTAAACCCAACAGTGAACAGCAGAGCCCAGCCGAGATCCTGCAGGTCCGTGAATGCTGCTGTCTGTTCTACGGTGGAACCATCGCAACATACAACCACTATTAACTGATAAACATTCGCAGCTCATCATGCAAGAAGTACATCTTTTTTTTTATTAAAAATGTCCAGGTTTAATGACGCTACGCTCACACCGCCTTCTGCAACGCACATTTAAACGACCATTTCCAATGAAGTCTACATGAACACACATACATCTGCATTTTGGGCTTCCACAGGGAAAACCCTTGTGTTCATGCATAGCTACACACATTTTTAAGACTAATTTCACGTTCTACATCGAACACACGTTGAAAGTTAAATCAGGTTGAACTTTGACCAATCAGGGACTTAGATTTAGTACTGTCATGTGGACGGCGTCCCTTTTAATTCAGGGAAGTGACAACAGTTTAAATATTGATCACAAAAGATAAATTAATCACTGTGGTTTGTGTCCAGCCTGATGACACCAAGTCTTTCATATGTCGGAATAGAGCTGTGAAAGAAAAGGTCTGCAGCGAGATTCACCAGATATCATACCACACCTTTTCCAACTGGAGGTGGCGGTCATGTGTTAACAAACAGCAGAAAAGGAGAAGCCCCTCTCTGTTAGCCCAGTGTAAACATCATGGGTTGAACATGCATGGTGAACATCTGTCATTTGCTTGGTGTGTCTGTAGGTACAGAGTAGAACTTGGCAATTTGAATTTGTTGTTTGAGACCATTTATTTTGGGTCAAATCTAGATGTTATTTTCCCAGCTCTCTGCTTTCTTGGGCTTCTGTTGTTTGGAGTAAAGTCAGCCCGCCACAAAGAGCAGACATGAAAACGGCAGCAAGCAGAGGAGCTTCTTCCACAAGGCCGAGACAAAAAAGAGCTTGTTGCACAAAATTGACAAGTGCACGCTACACGTAAAGCGCCCCCAGCGCCACTCCCGTAGCTTCCGTACTCTTCTCTGTGTAGCGTTTAGCTTAGGCTGATGGGGCAGCAGGACGTGAAGGTTTTTAACGGGATCCGAACAGAAATGGAGGATAAACCGGCTGGACTCACAGCAGCAACAGAGTTTAGTAAAAAAGTGTTGATAAGGAGACAGCGCTGTTGTTACACACTGATGCAATCATGCTACGACCAATGCTATGCTAATGAACTGCTCCGCTTGCTGCCAGTTTGTGACCACAAACTGGTTTAAAGTCAGAGAATATTTTCATGGAGCGGACTTTAAAACATGAAGGATAAATACAACAAACTTAATTCATGGGACATTCATAAAAACTTTTCTAAATACAATAACAGACGAGAATCCATTTTGAATGAAACTTTATTAACAATATCTAACATTACAGATGAGAGCGCTGCATCTTTACTGTCCATGACGCAAGAATCCTAAATATAATACTTTTAGGATGTTTTTTGTTCTGAGTTCATATAAAAATCAATCAACTGGAGACAGAATTAGTCCTCTAGTAAATCTGTCCTTGTTTTCCCAGCATGTTTGAGTTTGAGTTTACAGTTAGATGACAGTAAAGATCTGTTTCATTTGATAAAAAAAGAAAATAATTTTCATTCTCTCTATATATGTCAGTGGTTCAGACTAAAGGTGACTGACAGCTCTCCTCATAGGGGTCACAGGGGCTTTTCATCTGTGCTAAAGAGGAGAAACAACACATTTGTGATAGAAAATAAAACACTTCATAAATCGTATGAAAATACCAAAAGCAGAGAGGAAAGACTGATTAGAAATCTGACTCACTTAAAACTGTAATTATCTTATGTTTTCATTATGCTGACATCCTCATAATATCATTTTTTAAAATAACACCTTTGTAAAATGATGTCATAATTTGTCTGGTAAAAACGTGTCTGACTGGTAGATTTTTTCATCCACTGGCTAACTTGTCTGATGAGTCAAAAATGAAATGTTGACCAGTGGAATTGTGACTTCAAACTTGGAGCATCAAACCACACGCAGCAAAACCTGCTTGAAGGTCATAGTTGCCAAAAGTGAGTACGACAAATTAGTTTCAACACCTGAAAACATATAAGAAGTGTTTCTCTTTATAAGCTAGCTGTAGCTCACCAAACATCTGCAGCATTGATCTACAGACATGTTTACAGCTTGGATTTAGTTGAACTTTGTGTTTGAGCAGATTTACAAAGCAGATCTTAAAATAAAATAGTTTTTGTTAAATACATTCTGTCATTTGATTAGAGGCCGTACTAAAGGTGCTGTTGTTTCCTCTGAAGCTCCGTAAACTTTCTTCATTCTGTCATCACAAAGTCATCCCATAGACTAACAATCACTGGACAGCTTTTTATGTAACCTTTATGCAGATGCAGACCTCTGTAAAAATGAGTTGGATGCCTATGTTCTATTGGGTCCCTCCACCTGCCAATCAAAAACAAAACCACACCTCCACACGTGAGCACATTAGAGCTCCAAAAAAATCCACACAAACAATCTTTAATTGCAGAGAAAGATAATCTGACAAAAACGGGACAAAAAAGGAAACTAAATCCAAATTAGCACTAGTTGGGTCAGGGGTGGAGGGTCACAGTAGGGTTGACCTTCCATAACCTCCACGTTCAGAAGTTGGAAGCTCACCTGGTAGACGTCATCGCTGTCATTCTGGACGTTACACCACTTTCCAATGGGTTCAGGGATCACTTCCCAGTCTTCTGAGGATCTCTGCAGGAGGTGCACGAAAGTGGACTTACCTGCGGCTGAACACACACACGTGCACACGCACACACACACACACACACACAACAAGTGAGTGGCTGCGCTATGTGATGGTGCTAGAGTTTTCTAAATAAACAACCAAAACTCCAGGTTTTGGTTCAATGATCATTGGAGCTTTTCTATGCGTTTTGCAGAGTCTGCATGTGTCTTTTTGTGACTGTTTTCCTCACATGAAAGCAGTCATGAAGCAGAAACTGTCCCACAGAGAAACAAAACATGTCAGAGATGTTTCATTCATCAGCACATGAACACACTCATGAAATGTTAGAAACATTGCCTGTATAAGAGAGAACTGGACTGAGTGACTCCTTCCCTTGGCATTCCAAACAGGAAGTACCTGCTGGCTCCAAGAAGCCAAAATCCCATAGACTTCTATAGAGAAATAAACAGTTATTACTCAGTCAGTCATTCTATTGGTCAGAGTAACCATTCTTACTCTGATACATTTTTAACATCTTCTTGATAATACTAATTTTTTTCCACAATATTTTTTCAATAGTTCAAGTTATAAGCTGGCCAATCAGATGCCTCAAAAAACTAGGTGGCCTCACTTTTAATGTTCAAAGGGTTTGATAGACAGATTCTCCTGAGCCCGCTTTCAGAGGAAGGGGTGTGGCCTTCTAACCAGCTCGCTCATGATTGGAGAGAGTGGTTGCCAACATGGTGACGTACATATCGCATAAAAATGGCGACTGCATTGACTTCATTTGGTTGGAACTGGAAGTAAGTCATGTTCTATGGGTGATGTCACACTCGCTCAGTCCAGCTGTCTCATACAGTCAATGGTTAGAACACACAGAAAACAGACACTTCCACACAGGGCCGTCCCTGAGCTGCGTGGTGACCCTAGGCGGTCGCCTAGCTCGCCTATGCCCAGGGCCAGCCCTGCTTCCACATAGATACTAAACCAATGCAGTATTTAATTCAACATCAACTACACAATTGTAAGCTGTATTCTCACCTCTAAACTCGTATGTTTACAGTTATGTTTGTCCAGACTGTTATTAAAATCTAAGTCTAATGTGCTGAAAAATATTCATCTTGAAGACCCACTCTAAAGACCAATCATGTTTTTGGTGTTGTTAACGTGTTCTTGGGGCACTTTTCTGATGAAGGACATGGAAAGACAATTGAGGTTAAAGTTTCTTTTTGAGTATTTTTTATTCTAATCATTGTGAATCAGGAGTAGACCAAAAAAAATTGTGTTTTCGAAAAAGCTTGAAGTTGTTAACGACAAACTACAACCTCCCTGCTCCACTCCATTCTGATGCATCCACTTGCCAACAAACCGATCCATAAACGTCTTTGTTTTCCTGGTCTGAGCTGGAATCTGGGCAGCAGGTGTGCGTAGCCCACAGCTCAGAGGTGACATTCTGCTGCTCCACCGGTAAGGCCTCAACAATTGATAAAAAGATGATTGGAGTGGGACGTTAGAGGAGGAAACAGCTTTGTTCAGAACACTGTTTGTTTTCCTTCCACACGTGTGGAGTTCTGTTAAACTACCATTAGTCTACGTTAGAACGGTTCTGCTCCAAAAAGGCCTTCCTCTGTTGTGTTTATGACCAGTGGAAACAGTGCTGTGCTCGTGTTGTCTTTACATTTATTTCAATGACTATTACAACACATTCAAATGTTCAAGTAAAAGTGAATGACGTAAAAGTGAAGGGATAAACACATGGAATGACGTCACTAACTATTGGACTGTTTCTAATTCCAGTTGGTTTTCTAATAAAAACCCTGAAAGGTTTGTAAAGCGTGTCATTATCCCAGGAAGCTGGGCTTGTGCTGGCGCCTATCCTCCCTACGTGTCTATAAACGGTTCCTGAAGCAGCTTCTGGGTCGGCTACGTCTACATTTGCTCGGTTTTCAGCGGAGACGGTTCCGGTTCGGGCTCGTGCTTACCGATGTTCCCCTCAATAGAGACCTTCTTCAGGCGGCGGGAGCTGCGCTCGTGCGTGGCGGGGCCGCGCAGCCGCTTCGGCGGAGTGGCCATGGTTCTGCTCCGGTGTCCTTCACGGGTTCCGACTCAGACGGAAGAGAGCTGCTGTCAGGCTGCACGCGGGAACCAGACTGAGCGCGCGCGCCCGTAGCCGCTTTCAAATTCAAAGCCGCGCCAAAACGTGGTTCTGTTTCCGGGGCGGGAATTAAACGAAGACGCTGTTTTTCCTGCTGTTGTGTTGTTGGTGTCATTTTGTTTTTATGGCTCGAGTCCACGAAGTGCGCAAAACAGCACCCTGTAACCAACACGCGCTCTGCTCACCTGCAGTCTGCAGCGGAATGACGTCATGAGAACGTGTGTTGGACAGGTGATAACATTCGGATCAAACCGTGAATAAAATGCAAAAACAAGGCGAATGTAAAGAGAAAACATGTTCACTAGAGCAGGGGTCCCCAAACTGTTTCTGGTGAGGGCCACATAGGTGTTTTCTTGTGGGATGAGGGGCCGGGGTCCGTTTGTCAGATAACAGAAACAGTGTAACAATCCTATGAAAACGTGCAAAAGAAAAAGAAGAAGGTTTGTAATGATGGTAAAGGTTGGTATTTAGAAACAGCAAATGTCTCGTCTTTGTGAAGCTGATCTGGTTTCTTCTGTCAGTAATGATCTGTCTGTTCTGGAGAAGCTTGTTCTCAGGTGTCTGGACAGGTTGGTTGTTTGGATGAAACTCTAAATTCTGCTTCATATCATCATGAACAGTGAAAAGGTTTCAGATGTTTCTCCTTTTTCCAGTCTCACTCATTTCTTTACGCTTTGTGTTGATGTTTTTTGCCCCCCCGCGCCTGTGATGTCAGCGCTTTGACTGCATGATGGATCTGCGCAGACATGTATTGATCAGTCATGTAGAGAAAAAAGCGAGAGAGGATTTGTGACAATAAATAAAAATGATCATCTGCTCTGTCTTCATCTAAAATTCTTCATTCTTCTGCTGCAGATGGACATACATCCATTACTGTTTAACCAGTACAGTGTTCACTCGTTTATTGTAGGAGTTACCTTCTAACAATAACTGGTGAAGATGAAATCCTGAATTAGGATTCCAGATGTTTAACTCCTCACTACACACTTTACACTTTTCTCTGACAGACATGAACATTTTAACACTTTTCTCTCTTGTTTAAACTCTAAAGTTCAAACCTTTGTAGAAAAAGAAGTCCAGGATTATAGAATGAAGACAAAGATCTGATCAGGATCAAAGATTGATGGAGACAATAGACCAGTGCCAGAGGATCTCAGGGTCCGTGAAGGTTCATATTTAACTAACAGATAAGACAAATAAGAAGTCGCAAGACAAACATTGAAAAACCATTCAAAGTATCTTCAAATTCATCCAGAAGCAGATGAGGAGCCAATGCAGGGATTTTAAAATCGGGGTGATGTGAGCTGATGTGAGCTCATCTTCTGGTCTTGGTGAGAACTCTTGCAGCAGAATTCTGGAGAAGCTGAAGGTTCTTAATGCTATTTTTCAGAAGGCCAGCAAGAAGGGCATTACAATAATCAACTCTACTGATTATAAAAGCATGCATCAGCGTCTCCATTTTAGCAAGAGAGAGAATTGGGCGGACCCTAGCCAAATTTCTAAGATGATAAAAACCAGTTTTAATCACCACCTGGTTGAGCTGCAGAAAATTATTTGCCATCCATGATTTTACATCTAAAACAGTTAAAAAGTGCTTCTATTGGCCCTGTGTCATCAGGAGACATAGCTATGTGCAGCTGGGTATCATCAGCATAGCTATGAAAGCTGATGTTGGGCTTCCTGATGTCATTCAGGAAGCATGTAGATGTTAAAAAGCAAGGGGCCAAGGATGGAACCTTGAGGCACACCACATTTGATTTTGTGGGCCCCAGAAAAATATGTGTCCATGCTAAGTTTCGCTCCATGAGATAGGAAGTGAACCACTGGATAAGAGTCCCTGAAAGGCCAAGACTTTGAAGTCTGTTTAACAGGATCAGGTGATCAACAGTATCAAAAGCAGAACTAATACTAATACTGAGATCTGAACTGAATCCGAGGCACATCTAACATCATTAATGATCTTTAACAGAGCTGTCTCAGTACTGTGGTTTATTCTAAAACCAGACTGCTTCACCTTAAATATTTTATTGTGTTAGAGAAACCCATTCAAGTCAATAAAAACATTTTTTTCTAAAATCTTAAAAGCTTAAAAATGGTGAGCTGGAGACTGGTCTGTAGTTATTACAAACTGAGGGATCTACTTTTCTTTAGTAACAATTTCATCACTGCAGTTTTAAAAGCAGTAGGAAAAACACCAATCTATAGAGAGGACTTCATGATGTTTAAAATCTCTCAAAAGATCCATAAAGTGATTTAAGACATGATGTGGGGATGGGATCTAAGAAACAGGTTGTTGGTTTAACTTGGGAGAAAACTCGACCAAGTGTTGCAGCTTCAACCAGGTCAAAACTGTCCAGTGCTTCCTCGGGTAAGGTCAAGTCATCATTTTTATTACAATTGCTTCTTTGTTCCTTCAAGATACTAGATCGTACAGAAGCAATTTTGCTCCTGATGTGGTCAGCAAAGTCCTCACACAATGCAGCAGAAGCTGGCATTGTGGTTTTATTCATGTCTGAGTTCAGTAAGGATTCTATTGTGCTGAAGAGGACTCTGGGATTATTTTTATTTTCAGAGATGATGTTCACAAAGTATGAGTTCCTGCTCTGTTTTACAGTCTGGTTGTATAGTTTTAGTTGATTTTGATATAGTTGATAGTTTATTTCAAGCATATGCTTTCTCCAACGTCTTTCCGCTGCCCTAGCTCGTCTCTTCAGTTGTTTGATGTCTTCCGTTCTCCAAGGGGGTGTAGGTTTGATTCTCATCCTTTTAGATTTTAGTGGAGCAACTGAGTCGAGACTTCATCTAAGTTTGCTGTTAAAACTTTCTACAAGTAAGTTGCAGGGGGCTGGTAAGACAATTGGAGAGTTTTAGCGAACAGTTGAAATAAATTTTTCGACCACTTCAGGAGTCAAGTAGCGTTTCTTCACAGTTCTCACAGAGGTCTGTTGTTTTATAAAACCAGTGATGTTAAAAAGCACACAGTAATGATCAGAGACAGCCAGATCCGCAACAGTGGACACATTTGTAGGTAAACCATGACTGATAACCAGGTCAAGAGCGTGCCCCCTGTTGTGAGTCGACTGCATGACATGTTGTTGAAAATCCAGAGAAGCAAGCAGGTCCAGAAACTGAGTAGCAGAGTAGTCCGACTCCTTATCTACATGCAGATTAAAATCACCAGTTATTAAAATCATGTTGAATGAAGTGTGGACAGATGCTAGGAACTCAGAAAACTCCTCAATAAAACCAGTGTTTGGATTTGGTGGTGTGTATACTGTGATGCATAAAATTAGAGGGTTGTTAAAAACAAAGGCATGGTGTTCAAAGTTGGGGTACTGATCTATATGCAGTACCACCACTCTTTTGACCCTCCCTCGTAGAAAAAGCAAAACTAAAATTAGATGGGGAGGCCTCTGTGATAGAGTGGATGCATCCGTGCTCAGCCATGTTTCAGTTAAACAGAGACAGGCAATATTATGGTCTAAAATAAAATAATTTCTAATAAAAGTCTAGTAAGTTGGACATAGACCGAACGTTAAAAAGTGCCATATTAAAAGAGGGTGGAACATCTTTGGTTGATGAAACTGCTTCCTCAGACTTTGGTGCTTCCTTTAGTGGCTGAAGGTAGTGGTGATCTGTTTTTCTCCCAGCACGTCTCCTCATAGAAGACCTGATTGTACTAATGGTCTTAATGGGATAAGCTGAGGGGGCAACAGGTCTTGGAAGGGAAGCAGTGTGGATGGTTGAAGCAGGTTGTTGGGGAATGTGAGAGGAAGGTACAGAATCCAATATTGTTTTGTTTTGTTGCTGGAACTGTCAGGAAAGAGTGTTGGTTGAAGACTGCACAGCTTTTTTAAACTGTGTGCTTGAATGAAAGTACTTTACCAAAGTAGAAAAAAAAAGTTGCTTAAGATTTTAGACATTGTTTTAACTAATTATTTGACAGCGTAAGAAAATTGGCCTGTTTGTGTTGTTTCTATTTATGACAGTTTTGCAAAGCATTACATATTCATTGTACCCTACAAACAGTGCACGGGAACACATTTTATAGTAAGTGATGGGGCCCTGAAGGTGGAGTTGATCAACCTCGAGCTCCGGGTAAGTTAACCCTGCTTTCTGTTACTGGCCCCAGAACCTAATCGTGTTTAAATAAATGAACGCCACTAGGGGGCGCCGTGGGTAAACCTGCTGCTGACTCACACTGAGTCCGAAGAAGTCATTCTGGAGCATGCGCAATCGAAATCTACTCAAAAGATGGCGGTGCCCGTGGACCTGGAACTAAAAAAGGTGTGTTACATGACGCCAATTCTTTATCGTATTTCTCACGCACGCCGTTGCGCATACTCTCTCTAATAATGGATTGTTAGCAGCTACGGAAATCAATTATCAGCGCGAGTCATGTCCCACTCAGCGTGGCACGCGCACAGTTCCGGAAACTCGGCTGACTTGTCACCATAGTAACAGACAGGTGCAGCTGGACGGCTGTGTGCCCTCATCGAAAGCGCGAACCTCTTAGATAAGTTAGAGGTTTGGAGCTTTGGCATTGTCTCTTTGAAACGCCGGAACATCCTTTCTGACAGTGCGGACCAAAATCAAAGTCCCACAATCCTTTGCGGTATTAGTACTGAAAAGAAGACAATGGGTTTTCGGTGAAACCAGCCTATAAATACAGACATACTTATGAACGTCCTTCTGCTTTAAAGTCCAGGTTTTTCCCCTTCTCCAGTGTCCTCTGGATTATTGAAAGGAAAAAAAAAACATATTTGAACCTCTTTAATATAAACAACTATATCATCCAGAGTCCCATGTTCATTTGTTAGCTTTCTGCATGAATATCTTCTACTTTGACTGCCTAACTCAAGTCAGGGAGAAAAAGAAAGATATATATATTTCTTAACATTCAGACGCTCCCCTGGTTTCCTTTTATTTTTGAGCAGAGTGATACCTCCTGTCTCCACAGGCATTCTCCGAGCTGCAGCTGAAGATGATTGACACTCAGCAAAAGGTGAAGCTGGCTGACCTCCAGATTGATCAGCTGAATCGAGTTCAGAAACATGCCAAGCTCACACACACAGAGATCTCCTCGCTGCCGGACAACACGCGCCTGTATGAAGGCGTCGGCCGAATGTGAGTGTGCTCTCCTGCAGGTGACACTTCCAGGTGAATCCTTGGACAACCACCTGGAACCAATGAAGGCGGAGCTTGGATGAAGGAAGGATAGAACATGTCCTATAAAAGCACAGAGTTAATGCTTTTATGCAGTCCTCTCTTCTTTAAGTTCACTGATTTCAATGTAACCTTCTATTCTATTGACTAAGTCCATTACGAGCACTGATGTGTCATATCTAGAAACATGACATCAGTGTCATGTTTCCATGTTTGGTTCTGCTGTGGAAACCTTCACGGTTGTGAAACCGTACACATCTTCTTTTGAAATCTTTTTCTTCATCATTGCAGACACTTATTTAAGGAGTTTCTACCTGATTCTCATTACTTGAATTTTGTAGGTTTTTTTGGCCTCACTGACACTCCTGAGGCTCCATGAGATTTCCAGAAAACAGAGGAATCCCGATTGACCTACTGAACTCCACATTCAGCCTATGCTTTTACACTAGTTTGAAGACTGTGTTTAACACCTGATGTCAACAACCGCTGAGCTACAGCGACGTTGAATGCTGCCTTTAGGGTCATCTGCCCTGCAGATGGTGGAGATGACAGAAAACTGTTGTTTCAGGTTCATCCTTCAGTCCAGAGAGGAGATCAACAACCTGCTGACAGACAAACAGAAAACTGTGGACGAGAAGATCAAGGAGCTCGAGGTGTGAGCGGCTGCTCCATTTCACCTTACAGGGCATGTTTGTGGGTTTCTGGCTGTTTCCTGACTGTTGCTGCCTGTTTGTGGTCTGTTGCAGCAGAAGAAGGTGTACTTGGAGCGCAGCGTGAAGGAGGCTGAAGACAACATCAGAGAGATGCTTCTGTCAAGGAGAGCTCAGTAGTCAGTTACGTGTCATGTGATCCCAATAAAGCCCCTCCCACCCCCTTGAGTTTGAGTAGAGTCTCCTGAAGGTCCGTGAGGATCGTGTAGGTACAGGGTGTGAAGGGTCAGGTGAGATGAGGGGTCAGTGAATGTCACACGACAATAGAATACACCTCCATGGGCCTTCAGACTGGATGTTCTGCAGTTTTTGTGTCTGACCCAGAGTACAGTTCGGCAGAAAGAGATGTCAGAACACAAACAATGGTCCTGCTCTGGTTCTAGGACACCAGAACCAGTTCTTCTACTGTACGTTGGATTAGGCCTAACCTAACTCCATTGATCTCTGCAGACCAGAACCTGCAGTTCTGCTGATGTTGGAACCCATTGACCTGCCTACTAACAGGTGAGGAAGACGTGGAAAAGGTTCTTCAGCTGTCCGTGCAGCAAATGTCAGTCAGGTGGACAGTGAGAGAATGGTCTTTGGCACTCAGCAGATTCTGCAGGTTGGGAAAATTGTCTGCAACACTTGATCAACCCAACTCTCCATTCAGCCTGCAGTCAGCTGTTCCTACCTGGAGCACTCAGCTGATGAGCATCATGCCATGAAGACCGTCAGAGCTCCATAGATGAGGTCTCATTTAGTGGAACCTGAACTTAAACACGTTATGAAAAAAGTAGACAGATGGGGCCAGTGTCCAGACGCTACAGATGTGTTTGAAAACATGACCCCCCCCCCCCCCTGCAGAAAAAAAAATCAGTTGGAGGTTCCTGCAGAAGATCAGAGAAGCTCCAGCATGAAGCTCTGCAGACGTCAGCTGCTGCTCATCAACCAAGAGTGGTGGAATTATTGAGGAATTCTGTAAAAGTGTCTTGAATGAGCAAACACTCCGTCTTTATTCACCACACTCATCCACAGTAAAATACATCTGTCAGGAGGACTTTGAATGCTCGAGGATTTCTCAGAGTGGTGCGTGCAGCTGCTCTGTGGTGGACTGTCTGCAAAAGTCATACAGGAAGTGTGGAGGCTGCACACCCATGGGTCCAGGAGCTCAGTGATCCGTCCGATCCGGAACTCGGCTGAGCCAAAGTAGAAGACCCAAAGATCAAAGGAAATACTTGAATTCAGGTTGACCCGTTAACCAGTCCATCATCAAGGGAACCAACTGTCCCTGAGTCCACCCTGAGAGCAGCTGGACGAGCCAGAAGGACATGCCTCCACCGTGATGTCATTTGTTGTTGTTATTTGGGTTCTGCACAAAGTTAATGGAGTAGGAGCCACTGTTTGGGTCCTGGTTGACCTGGAAATTGTTGGTGGACAGTCCAAAGGGCCTCAGAACCATGTTACCCAGGTCCTTCAGCTTACCTGCAGGTGGCACAGGTGAATCAGCACATGATCAGTTTAAAAATCCACGAGGTGGTCTATTAATGAAGACACTTACTGATCATCTCCTCCTTTAGCTTCTCGTTTCTTTCCTGAATCAGCGGAGGCAACCTCTGGGAGAGAGACAGGTGAGGGTTAGACAGGTAAGACTCCACTGAGACAAATAGGTAAGAAGGTGTGAAAATGAGACAGGTAAGTGAGGTAGGACAGACAGGTGAGACAGGAATAACAGCACACCTGCCGTCACTTGCAACCAGGTGACGTTGCTGTAAAATGTTTAGACCATCAAACTCATTGGCTACTTGATCTCAGAGGAGTCCACGTTCACTCTGGCGTCACCTGAAGAAGCTGCTGTCACAGCGAAGCCCCATATGTCCAACATTCAGTGAACTCACCACACAAGCCTGCCTGGCTCTGCTGTGGCTCGGATCGCGCTCCAGAACCTTCTTGTAGTCTTCCAGAGCTTCATCCAGCTTTTCAGTCTGCTCGTAAAGCTCTGCCCTTCTCAACAGTGCCCGCAGGTAGTCTGGATCCAGATCTATTGCTGTGGCAACCACAGAACCCCCACCCTCTCAATCAGAGGGAGTAACAGTGTACAAACCCACATCACAGTGCAGAAGTGATGCTAGCCCTCACCTCTGCTGCAGTCTGAGATGGCCTGATCCTTCATGTCCTGCAACAAAAAGCAGCTTTCAGAATCGTGATAAACGTACTTTACTAGGTTTGTTTTGAACGTCAAATACGATGTTAGCGGTGTGATAATGAAAGTTTGCTCAGTGAAACAGGGTCATGTTATGCCGCATTTCCATTTGCCGCTTCCAGTTGTCTTGGCTTGCTGTTCAGTACAGGACACCACCTAAAGAAAACGCCTTCTTTCAATTTGAGTACAACCAGACTGATCCGTGTTGAGTTGGCACTAATGAAAACTCGGCTTGAAGCTACGTTCACCTTTGGTAACGCATGTTCCAGCACCCACTTCCAATGAAAGGTCTATGTAAACGTGTCAATACTTTCAGGTTCACGTGTAGCTACGCAAGTTTTTACGACTGTTTTCGGGCTCCCCTCCCACACAAATTCCCGGCTGGAATTCTATAACACCAAGCCTTTCAGTTATTGGAATCGAACTGTGAAGGAAAAAAGCCTGGTTTGAATCCCAGCTGGGTTTTTTTCGGTGTCGAGTTTGTATGTTCTCCTCATGCGTGTGCGGGTTCTCTCCACACACTCCAGTTTCCTCCCACAGACCAAAAACACGTGTCTCTAAATTGCCTCTAAGCGTGAATGTGTGGCTCCGCTACAGACTGGTGACCTGTTCAGGGTGTACCTGCCTTTGCCCAATAGTGGATGGAATAGGCTCCAGCTGCCAACTCATGACCCCAGAAGGGATTTAGCAAGAATGGATGTTAGCTAAGTGTTAGCAGTATGTGCTGTTGGTTCTGTTAGTATAGCAGTAGATAACACGAGTTACTTCTGTGTGAGCATTTAGATTTAATGCAGCGTTAGCACTATGCTAGGGCATTAATAGGGTCTTAATGGTGTAATAGCCATTGACTTTATAAGAGAACTGGACTGAGTGACCCCTCCCCTTCTTGTTCCAAACAGGAAGTACCCACTGGTTTCATGAAGCCAAAATCCCATAGACTTTATAGAGAAATGAACAGCTGTGGTCATTACCGTTCTATACTGAATTGTCTTCATTTGGTTGGAGACAGAAGTAAACCCTTTTCTATGGGTGATGACACACTCACTCAGTCCAGTTCTCTTATACAGTCACTGGTAAGAGCCTGTCACAGCAGTGCTGAGTCAGTGTTATGTCAGTGGTACCAGATGCAGTCTTGCTGCAGCTCGGTTGGAGAACAGCACCGCCCTCTCCCTGCTGAAACAAACGGGACATAATGCCAAAGCCTTGGAGTAGCTGTCCTCCGCCTCTGACCAGTCTGCATGAACACACAAAGGGGTTACATACATGTTCCAGGAAGGGAGCTAACAGGTTCAAACATGGTTTTACTCACTTCTCGCTTTAAACTGGCTGTTTCCTGTTTCCTTTAGAGTAACACTCTGTTGTCGTCGACTCTGAAACAACATGACAGATCCAAAAGGAAGATTTCCTGCAGAAGGCTGGACTAATGATGACATGACTCAGCAGGGATGGATTCTACAGAACAGGACTGCCGTTTATAGCTGGTGACTGCTCTCACATGAGCACTGTGAACTGCCTCCTACCTCCTTCTCCTCCTCGGTCAGGTCCTTCTCCACCTCCCTCAGGTAGTCATCATCAAGCTCGGCTCCTCCACAGACCTCCTCTTTCAGCTCAGAGTCTGAATCCTGTCCTTCCGCATCTTCTTTTCCTTCTTCTGTCTCTCCGTCTGCATTTCCTCTGTGAGTCTCTGTTTCCACGTCAGGGCCAGGCTCCTTCCTCCTCCTCTGTTCCTCACACTCCTCCAGAGTCTCCGGACAGTCGTAGAAATCCTCCTCTTGGGTTCTGGTCTCCCCACCCTCCCGGCTGCTCATTCTGACGGCCTAACAAACAGGTGAAATTAGGAGAGGACCCGCAAACGTGACCTGAAGGTCCTGTTCTCCACTGATCTGTCTGCACAGCCACTCAAACCCGGCTGGGTCAGCGGTCAGAGAACGACTCCGAATAGAAACGGGTGACTGTGGAGAGCTCAAACTCCTCCAGACACTGACCGCGACAACAAGACGTGACGCCGCAGCTCCGCGCTAAAAAAAAAAACAAAAACACAACAACACAGCAAAACACGCAAACTCACCTGAAAACAGCGCTAGCCGGTTAGCTCTCTGACGTCACTTCCGGGCATGCGAGCCTCCGCCTTTTTATGAACCACGTGACCAAGCTGCTTTCGAAACGAAGACATGTTTAGAAGAGAAATAATTGACCAAAAGTCGCGGTGACATCTCCGTAAGGTTCATGGAGGGTTTGTTAGGATGTGAGGGAGGCACAGCAAACTGGTTCTCTTTAGCTCAACTGTGCTGTGAAACCAAAATCTTATTTATTCAAAAATATTGACAGCAAACAGCGTTAAGAAATACCCCTTTCAAATTCAGAGCTTAAGTATGTGTCATGCTCGCTTCCATAAAATATGACACGTTCACAATCCTGATTTTTGTATTTTATTGTTTATATATGGTTGGGCTTTGGTTTTCCCTGAGTGCTGCCAAAACTACACATATTTGTAAGTTGTGCATGAAAGTGGACTTAACTCTTCGGCTGCAAGACATTTGGGGTGGACCAGAACACAATGTAAAAACCAGGACCGGTACCTCACAATTGGTAAAATCAGGGCCGGTACCTCATGTGAGTGAGTCAGTGAGTCAGTCAGTCAGTCAGACAGACAGACAGACAGACAGACAGACAGACAGACAGAACAATAGAAAACAATTTATTTCCAGTTCCAAACAAAGTCCTTTTTTTCGTTTTTTTTTTTTGCAATTCATACGTTGACATGTTGGAGCCAGGCACTCTCAGTAAGCAGTGACTTGTCCAAGTCAGTCTGAGTGAATGTTCCTACCACTCTCACCAATCAGAAGTAAGTTCTATGGGCACTTGAAAGTGGGCTACACAAAACCTGTCAATCAAATCTTTTGAACTTTGGTTGTAGGAGCCAGCAGGCAACACATATTTCTATTGATGCAAGGGTTCTGTGGTTTGATTTTTATGTCTCGGGTCATGTTCTGAATTACCCTCAGTGTATTTAGGTGTCCGGATTTCAGTTTTACCTTGTCAGGTCGCCTGCTCTGGTTTGATTCTGATTCCTGCTGCTTTGATAAGACATTAGAGTCACAGTTCATTATTAAAATGACATAACATTATTCAAAGCCATATAGGCAAGGCAAGTTTATTAGTTATGCACATTTCATTTACAAAGACGATTCAAAGTGCTTTACATAAAACATGAAAGAAAGAAAACAATCAAAAGAAATACCAAAGATGTGATCATTAAAGTAAGATTTAAACAAAGTTAAAAAGAAGTCAATTTCAAACAAGCATAGATAAACAGTGCAGATGTAAACTTTTGAATACAAATTAATCAAATGCAGCTGAGAACAGGTGGGTCTTTAATCTGGATTTAAATACACTGAGTGTTTCAACTGATCTAAAGCTTTCTGGAAGTCTGAACCCAGAGATATTCTCTTTTTCCATTTTTTACAAGTATAGAATTTCTCCATGGAGATTTTTTCTTTCCATAGATCACCTTCACCTTATTGGGAGCAATACTATCCATGATAACATATTTGCATTAAAGCTATTGACAAGTTCATTCCTGAGAGGGGAGGTGTTAGAGAGAATCTGGTTGAACATCTCTCTATTATTTTCAGTTATATACCATTTTGTGATCTCCTCCCTCCAAACATTTGTGTGCACTGCTTTCAAAGGAAACACAGCAGTGATCAGACAGACCTAAATCACATACAGTAATCTTGGAAATGTTCAGACCTTTGAAATTCATAAATCAAGAATATGTCCTCTGTTGTGTGTGGGCTCTGTAACATGTTGGATCAACCCAAAATTTTCCAGAGTGTTATTCAGGTCTTTAGTCCCTTTTGTTCTGAGAGTTGTCAACATGGATGTTAAAATCTCCAACAATAATTATACAATCAAAATCAACACAGATCATAGACAGCAGTTCACTAAACTCATGGTTAAAATCTGCACAGGATCTGGGGGGGGGGGCAGTAGATATTTATAAATATGGTTTAAATGAGGCCTTTAGCTGTAGGGCCACGTATTCAAAACATGGAAACTTCTTACACTGAAATAGTTCATTGAACAAAACTGCAACCCCCCCGCCCTTTCTGTCTGTTCTTTCCTCACTGATGACATCATCGTTGGGAGGGGTTGACTCGATGAGAACAGCTGAACTGTTATTTTCATCTAACCAGATTTCAGCTACCGTGACCCCGAAAGGGATAAAGCGGATTGGAAAATGACATGACATGACAGATTTCAGCTAAAAACATCAAATCAAGGTTGTACTCAGTAATAAAATCATGAATTAAAATGTTTTCCTGCTAAAGACCTGACATTTAAGAAGGCTAACAAAAGAGGTCAAGGAGTAAGTAGATCTAAGCCCAATACCTACTCGCTCCATCATCTGTTCAGAGAATTTCAGGTGGGGGGAAGAGGGGGACCTGTCAGGGATTTGGGGGTTTGGTGGTGTTTGGGAGGGTGAAAAACATCCATCGTCCTCGTTTGTGCTATTCAGGGGCTTGGAGGCAGATAAAAAATCTTTCCCATTTTTGA
>BSAI01004275.1:8284-29797 GCA_036245035.1 Adrianichthys oophorus | reverse complement strand
CCAAAGACCACAACCAAAGACCACAGACTGTAGACCACAGACCAAAGCAGAAAGAACACATATTATTTACTCACTTCAGGAGTAGAAATGTTTGAGTGAAATGTAGGGGGGAGCATGCAACACAAATAGAAATTATTGTTTCACTTCTACCTTTTAAATAATTTCCTTTAACTTTAACTAAAACTAAAAATGCTGAATCTAAAAAAAGAAAAAGAAACATTCAATTGACTGGTTGATTGACCTGGTTTATTTCAAGCATATCAAGCAATTTTTACATAATATAACTTTCACTTACTATTGATAAAGTAGGAGGAAAATGATTAAGCTCAAAATAGTCTGATTAACCGTAACATAATTTTATATGCAGATTAACCCTAACCACATCATAATCTGATTAAGCTCAGATATATGATTAACTACATGTAATGCAATAAACACAGCATATTTTAATTAAAAACAGAGTAATCGTATTAACCACAGAATAATTGGACAAACCACTGTGCAATCTAATTAAAACATCATAATCAACTTAAATTTAGAGTAATCTGATTAACCACAAAGTCATCTAATTAACCATAGAATATCTGGTTTTACCACAGTATAATCTGATTAAACTCAACCTATTTGATTAAGCAACATATTCTGATTAGCCACAGCATGATATGATTATGCACAAGATAATCCAATTATATACAAAATAATCGTATTCACCATATAGTAATATAATTGCTAACAAAGTAAAATGATTACCCCAGTGTAACGCAAACGCCATCATCCAATCGGCGACCTCCTAAGGTACCTAACCTTTCCAGTTTGCTTTTGGTTTTCATTTTCCTAAATGTCATTTTGTTCCCCGACTTTTTCTTTTTTTTTTTTTTTTACTTTTTGTTTTAAGTTTTTTAAGTTTCGTTGTGATCTTTAAAATGTTTCATTTCATTATATTTTTTTTTTAAGTTTTCTTTTGTTTATTTTGGTTTCTGGGATTTGGTTTTGATTTCTAAAATGTCATTTTATTTTTAAATATTAGTTTTACTTTTTTAATTGTCGTTATGATTTTTGAAATGTTTCATTTAGTTTTCTTTTCTGAAAAGTTTTTCGTTTATTTATTTCTGGTTTCTGATTTTTTGTTTTGATTTCTAAAATGTCATTTTTATATTATTTGTTTTGCTTTTCTAATTGTTGTTGTTATATTGAAATTGTTTCGCGTCAAGTGATTTGTGATTGTGATTTGCACTTCATGGCCACCGTATTTATGCTGGAAAAAGTCACATCCATTCAGATGAGGCATTTACAAAAGTCCTACACTGATCCTGTTCTGTTCAACAGTTTTAATGACCAAACCAGTTTGGACTGGAAGCCAAACCAAGTTTTAGCAAACTGCACTGAAACAGGAAATCATTTCCTTAGACGGAGGCCGGTCTATAATGAATAAGGAGGATCTCACTCACTTTCAGGTCACTCACTCTGCAAGCACTCTTCACTTAAGCCTTCACTCTGAACCAATCGCTGAATTCCCGCCTTTAATCTCTCAGCCAATCACAATCATATTTCTCTGGAGGTTGATCCATTGATGGTCCGAGCTTATCCCACTGGATTACATGTCAAAAAAACCGAGGGCAATTTCATGCACATTTTTGTATCACACATAAATCTTTATGATTTGCATTCCTAAGATCTTTCCTTATTGAAATGCTTTTCCAACGGTCGCCAACAGGCAACAGTCACCTTCATCCTGAGGATCTGTGATGCCTTCACTGACTCCAGCTCAGCCTGTATGGACAGCAGCTCAAAATAACCACAAGCACAGCGTGTATGTGTGTGTGTGTGTGGATGTGTAGGTGTGAGTATGTGTGTGTGTGTGGATGTGTGTGTGTGTACATGTGTAGGTGTGAGTATGTGTGTGTGTGTGGATGTGTGAGTGTGTGTTGGGGTTTGATGACTCACACCCGTCTGCTGCGTGACAGGCTTCAGTCTCCAGGACCCAAAGAGTTTATCTCCAAGGAAATTTAAAAAAAAAGGGAATAAGCTCCGCCCACATTCCAGTACGAGGTAAATTGATTGTTTATTTGAAGCATGTTCATTCTGGTGAGGAATATTGAAGCTGTCCAGTCATACAGATTTGATCCAGATTCCAGCTCAGACGAGGAAAACAAAGACGGATGGATTTTTTTGTCTGCAAGTGAATGCATCAGTATTGAGCGGAGCGGGGGGGCTTGTGGCCCCGCCCAGTGTACTTTCTATGTCACAAATACGATCTTTTTCAAGAGTTTTTTAAAATTTGCTCCTGATTGATCACAATTTGAATAAAGAAATACTCAGAAATGCAATTTTAATCTTAATTGTTTTATATTTGTCCTCCATCGTGTTAAAACCTCATTTCATGGCAGTGGGAGTTTACTACATTTAACAAAACTGTGGAAATGGATCAGAATGTTTGGGTTTTGAACCCTCTAGCTTTAAAGCTGCTCATGTTGTTTTGATTTCTAACTTTTTCATTCATTTTCCAAACCGCCTTATTCCTTTTGGGGTCATGGGGTTGCTTACTCATGGGCGAAGGCAGGGTACACCCCTGGACTGGTCGCAGTCTGTCGCAGGGGCCACAATCACACACCCATACACACTCACATTCACACCTAGGGACAATTTAGAGTAACCAATTAACCTATGAAGCATGTTTTTGGACGGTGGGAGGAAGCCGGAGTCCCCGGAGAAAACCCACGCATGCACGGAGAGAACATGACACAGAAAGGTCCCCCATTGGTGACACTGTTTCAGGTCCCCCATTGGGGGACTTGAACTGGGAACCTTCTTGCTGTGAGGCAAGAGTGCTAACCACTGCACCACCGTGCAGCCACAACTTTGTTTCTGAATTTGTGTAAAAATTTAACCTTAGTTCAAATTACTGAGCTGATTTTCCTTTGAAGTTTTCTGTTTAAATCTTTTGGTCAAAAAACGACAACCTTGTTTACCTTCATCCTTAAACTGATGCAGAAATAAAACAATTTTGTGTTGGTGCAGAAATCAGAACATTTTAGAGCAACAGTTGGTAAAATGAAAGGTTCAAGTTTCCGATTCTCTGAGTCTGGATTTCTCCTTTAGGTTTCGGTTCTTCTGCCGGTTCTAGCCTGGAGCTCAGCATTCCTTCCAGACAGACAGCTCAGAAATGTTGGCTTCTGAGGATGGAGGACAAATCCCAGCAGATGAATCCGTTTAGGAGCAGAAGCTCCACGCTGCCAGAGCAAACCTCTTCTGTGAGGTCTGGGGCGGGGCCACAGAAAGCTGCTCAGGTAAGAACTTTTCCCGAGTCGATCCCTGAAACAGGTCTGAGCAGAGGATGTGGGCGTGGCTGGGTCAGACCTGTACAGACCTGGCAGAGCTCGTTTTTCATCCCATCACCACCCCAGCAGAAAGACCTTCACCTGCACAGAATACCATGAGGTGATGAGGATCAACACGGAGGAACGCTCAGCCGTCTGGACCCTCCGGAACGCTGACCACTGTTAACTCCACCCACTTCCACAACATTTAGAAAATAACCATGGGCAGGAGTGATGCTTAACGTTCTGTTGGCTTTCTTTGAGTCAAAGGGAAAGTGCGCCCTTCTGCCTCCAGTGGTCTTTGGAGGAACTGCAGTATTTCGTGCTGCCTGGTTTCATGGTGCCTACACACCGAATACGCTTCACGCGGCGGAGGCGACCAGTTTCAATATAACGCCAATGGTTTAGATTGAGTGGCCACTGTGACTGATCAAAGTTTTAAAAACATCTGAACTCTGGGGAGGTCGCTGCGCCTCCTCAACCAATCATGGACTCAACTTCGGGCATGTGAGGTTTTCAGTGTCAGCGGTGAAAAAAACATCCGACAAGGTGGATCGATTATAGCTCTCCTGAACTTCCATTCATTTTGTTAACCCGCTGGATCCCTTCTGGGCAGCGGAGTTTCCAGATCCCGTCCCGGTTACTGTTGGGTGTTGGACCTGTGGAGCTGTAGTGGACACGCTCACTATGCCGGCTCGCGGCCAGGCAGAGGGCCGCTGCTGGATGGAAAGCAGTCTGCTCAGGCCTCCTGAACTTTAGGATGTTTTTCTTATTCTCATTTAGACAACAATAAAAAAAAAGGTCATTTTTTCTGGTTTTTATTTTTGTCCTCTCATGTTAATGCACGACGGAAAGCATGTGAACTCGGTCAGAGAGACGGAAACACCGCAGAAGTGACCGTCAATCAGACAACAGTAGGAGAGAAACTCACTGGAGCTAAAGGAAGAATAAATGTTCTTATGAACCCAAACATGGAGACGTGATCACTGATGTTTTTGTAGAGCTCTTTGAAATAAATCAACCTGATCTCTAAACACGCAAACGAGGCGGCGAGCTTACGGAACACATTTTTGGCCACACGGCGAGCAGCGAATTCTCCATGCGGTGAAAAAGGGGCGGACACGCAAACCGCGTTCGCTGTGAATGCGTCTGCCTGAGTGATCTCAAACACCCCTAATCAAAACCTTAGATTGACAGATACTGTGTAGCCCGCTTTTAAGTGGAAGGGGTGTGGCCTTCCAACAAGCTCACTCCTGATTGGTGAGAGTGGTTGCTGTAGAAACGATGACTCAGACCAACTAAGACCATTTACTGCTTACTGTCAACATCTGGTTCAGACACGGCAGCGACCTTATCGTAAAAAAATGGCGACTGAATTGTCTTCTTTTGGCTGGAGCCGGAATAAACCATTTTTTGGGGGGGGGGGGGTTCCACACTCAAGTCCAGTCCTCTGATGGTTCATTGGTTCATATTTGTTTCCAATGGTAAATGGCGTGTACTCGTATAGCGCCGCTGCTGAACACTGGCGCCAACCTATAACCACCAGAGGCAATGTGAGGTTCAGTGCTTGCTCAAGGACACTTCAACACATGGGCGGGAAAGCCAGGAATTGAACTTGCGATCAGAGACCAACCGCTGCACCATGGGCGATTCTGATTACATTTAGAATCCAGTATTGGTTCAGTTTGAGTATTTTCATGGCTCTCATAAATCTGTTCTGGTTTGTTTCCAGGTCTGGATTCTCCCGCCATCACCACTATGGAGCGGTTCTGAAAGTCCAACTGAACTCACTGTTGGATTTCAAGCCCAGCAGCAGTCGGTGCGGGGGGGGGGGGGCGCAGAGGACAACCTGTTATGCAACCCGCAGAGTGCTGCAGCAGCACAAACGCCCCGACGCACGCGCGCGAAATTAGCAACTCTGACCTGTGCACGCGCCTGCAGGCTCAGCACGAACGGGCATGCGCAGACACAAACTCCACTAAAACGTTCATTTCACCAGAAAACAGCAGCAGGAAATGGTACGCACGCGCGAACACGCGTCAGCACGCGCCCCCTCTGACGTAACAGTTCTACGACATTACATCAACCATCAGATAATTCTGCATTTATTCGGACTCCCGCGTCGCGTGCGTGACGTTCCGCCGCGCGCGGACGCGCGTTCCCCGGGTCCTGTACCAGAACTGATGATGAAAAAAGAGAAACTGGACTCACCAGAACCGCCGCGAGCGCCACTCCATGCACGGACACCTGCAGGTTACCGCCCTCACCTGAGCACTACACTGTCCGCGCGCTCTCCCCATTCGGCTGGACTCGCTCCGCCGAGTGATCCCCGCGCGCGCGCAGCGGTCACTGCAGCGTGCACGGATGATTGGCTGAGTCACGGAAGCACGCACGCACCTGTGGTGGTGGTGGGGTGGGGGGGATGGGGGGCAAGCCAAAATGGGTCAGGGAGGAGAGCCACGGGGGCTGCCGGACACGCGCGAAGGAGCAGCAAGAAGCTGAAGCAGCTCGGAGTTTGGGGTTTCAACGGATTCCTAAACAACCAGATTCAATGTTCAGAATAAAAACCAAAGTTTCAACTTTTCAAAAGGATGAACTTCAGCAGGAAAACAATCAATACAGAAGAAAAAAACACACAAAAAAACAGAAGTTCCAAATTCTCCTGAAGAAAGTAGAAAACCAGCCCGAGGAAGAGGAGAGGCTCTTCATCACAACCCTTCTGTCATGAAGGTGTAATATGTTTTCATCAGTGACGTGCAGTCAGGTGAGACAGGTGAGGCTCACCTACAGAATAGAGCTTCAAATGTGCTTTTCTTTTAAATCGAATCTTATTTTTAGACATAAATATTCTGTGATTACTTTTTTCTGTGTGGGTTTTTAATGTTTCATTGGTTAAAAAATGGAAGAAAAAAAAGTAGCAAACTTACGAGTTTCCCATTCAAATCCACAGTTTCTATGGCAGAGGTCAAAGGTCACATGTAAGCAGCTTTGGTTCATTCTTCGCTCATATCTTCTCCAAGGCCGGGATGTTTTGGGACTTTTGACTCCCTCCACAGATTCTCTGTTGGACTGAAGTCCAGAAACTGGCTAGAACATTCCAGAACCTTCAAAGGGACCAGGGGACGGGCACACATCACACCTATTTTAAAATCACTGCATTGGCTCTCTGGCATATTCAGAATTGATTTCAAAATTCCTCTTTTGGTTTAAAAATGTTTTTATGGTCTTGGGCCGTCATATCAATCTGATATGGTTTTAAGGTGTGACCCTGAGGTCCTCCGGTACCGCTCTGTTGGTTCTTCCTAAAACAGGCCTCTTCCAGTATTTGGACCTCGCCTGTGGAACAGCCCCCCCCAGAGAGCCGCAGAGACTGTTCATGTTTTTAAAGGAAGACTCAAGACCTGCCTTTTTAATTTGGCTTTTAGTTGAAACTTAGGAACTTACTGATATTTAAATAGTTATTTATCTTTTTACTTCTTTCAGTTTGTATTTTTTCACTCTGAGTGATTGACATCTCTTTGTTATTATGTATTTATTTACTTTATTAATTCACCTACATATTTATTTGGTCATTAATCTCTTCTTTAACTATTTTTTTTTACTTCTATGTACTTTTACATATTTTATTCTTTTACATTTTGTTTTCCTCAGAGGGACTGATTGTGTTTCTCAGTGAACAGCGTCACACTGGTGTGAGGGTTGTGTGTGTGTGTGATTAATTTTGTCTTGCAGTTTGGATTTTAAATTTGGAAATGTTTTTAACGTAAAGCACTGTGAGTGTTGGAAAATGCTCTATAAATAAAGTTTGATTTTTGCAGACTCCTTTGTTACCACAATGATGTGTTTGGATCATTGTCCTGCTGGAAGATCCAGACCCGTTTCACCTTTTAGGTCCAAAGTCTTTCCATCCATGGATCCCTTCATCCTTTCCTTCATGTGAATCAGTTGTTCCAGTTCCAGAGAACCAGACCCAGACCATCACAAGCTTATATTTACTCAGTCATAATGTTTGTTTGTGTTCTTTTCATTCAATGTGCTCCACAGCACAGCTTCAAAACATCAAGTTAGCAAAGTTTAAAACGGACCGTTTTCAAAATAAACTCTGATACAACATTTTGTTTTGAAAAGTCCAAACTGATACAAAACATGCCCTGCGATGGACTGGCTACCGGGAGGGTGTGTGTGTGTGTGTGTGTGGGTGGGGGGGGTAGTGTAGACAACATCACCTTCGCCCCACTGTAGCCAGGTTAGGCTCCAGCAACCTCCTGACCCCGTAACGTGTTTAGGGATGGATGGGTGGATACAAAACATGAACAGATCCAGATTGTGTCATTGATCAAACTCTCAAATGTTTCAGCGAAGATTAAAATGTTTCAAACGTGTTTTCGCTCCGCGGGTTTTATTCTGAAAGTTAGATCCGGAAATGCTAACACTTGCTATCGTGAAGGGAGGGTCGCAGCGGTTCAGGCTCGCAGACTGTCCTCATACTGGACCGGTACCAACCGAACAGCTGCGGGGCAGCATGGGGAGTCCTGCGGAGCCCCGCAGCGGCCGCCGCCCGGAACGGAGCGCCTTTGTCGGCGTGAACCCGCGGGTTTAACGGACAGAAAGGACAAACGGAACGGCCGGTTCTCCGCTCCTCCATTTTGGCCGTCAGTGATGGAGCTCATCCGGACACCAAAGGTAGGAGCGAACCTCATCCGCGCCCCGTTCAGGTTCGGTTCAGCTTCCTCCCGGTCCCGTCATCCCGGAGTTTATTTATGCGCGGTTCTTGGTGTAACAGCACCGTTTGGACCGGGATGAGCAGGGTCTCGATATCTCCAGGAGCCGGATAGTCGCAGTCATCTGTAGGCCGCCGTTCTCTATCCCGGTTCGGTTCAGTTCCATCTGAGGCGGACCGAAACCAAATGAACGTTATGTGTCCGATAATGGAATCAGGCTTCCAGCCAGGGCCGGCCCTTGGTCATGGGTTAGACCTAGGTGATTGCCTAGGGCGCCATCTGCTGGAGGGGGCGCCAATTGACAATAGTTAGGCTACGGTTTTATTTTTTTCGAAGTTTATATGTTTTGCAAGTTTAAAACAGTTGGATACAACACTCATTTAGTTAAATTTTTAAAGTAATAAAAACCTGAATAAGAAGGAAGGAAGAGGAGCAATACCGGGCTCAAAGCCGAGGTTTTTCTGTTTTATTTACATTCAATTGATTAGAAATTCACCCCCCCTCCCCTGCATGTTGGTCTCAACTGGCGATCCAATTTATTTTCTATCTTTAAACTTTTAACGATACAGATCCATAAACCTTTCACACTGGAGATGTCTCTATTAAAACCTATCATGTTTGTCATTGTGGATCATATGGTGGTGCAGTGGTTAGCGCTCCCACCTCCTTATACTAAGGCTGCTGGATCGAGTCCTGCTCAGGGATCAGTTGTGTTAAATAATAATCATAACTGGTTATTTTTTAAGTTTTGAGAGTTAAGATAAATAAAATCTTATTGCCACATATTACAGGCAGTTACATCGTTTTTTTTTTTCTGGACGGTGGTGGGGGTGCTGTGGGGATGTGTGTGTGTCTGAAAAAACTTTTTTGACCGGGGCGCCATGCAGCCCGGGGCCGGGCCTGATCCAGTGTCAGGGATGGATGGTTTTCAGTCTGAGTGTGCAAGCTTTGTACCAAGTTCACGCGCACTTAGGTTTCACATGACGTGATTCTTGTGCCACCACATTACAAGCAAAATTCATAGTTTTAAGATCAAAATTTCCTGAGTTGCAAAAAAAAAAAACATTTTAAAAATGAAACTTCATAATTTGCAAAAGAAAATACTAAATATTTGCTTTCAAAATCTTTTTTTTTGCTTTATAAACCTTTTTTTTGCTTTCATAAAACAATTTTGCGTTTGCAACACAAAGGTTCCTGGCTCAAGTCCTGGCTGGTGGACCTTTCTGTGTGGAGTTTGCATGTTCTCCCCGTGCATGCGTGGGTTTTCTCCGGGGACTCCGGCTTCCTCCCACCGTCCAAAAACATGCTTCATAGGTTAATTGGTTGCTCTAAATTGTCCGTAGGTGTGAATGTGAGGGTGTGTGATTGTGGCCCCTGCGACAAGACTGGCGACCAGTCCAGCGGTGTACCCTGCCTTCGCCCATGAGTAGCCGGGTTAGGCTCCGGCAACCCCGAAAGGGATAAAGCGGATTGGAAAATGAATGAACATAAATGTTTTCAGATGCGTTGTTTCTCACCTCGCTTTCGCCCTATCTCTTGATTTTGCGTTCATCAACTTCAGTTCAGCGTGACATATGTGCCACCAAACAGCCTGCTGATTGGTCTAGATTCTGTCCAATCAAATCACCGTATTTAATCAACTTAGTATCTGTTACCAAGGCTCAAACGAAAAGGCTCTTTTACCCTCAATTTTGCTTCCATGGCTGAAGAAATTTTTTTTAATCATTTTAAATAAAATTCATACTTTCTTTTAGCATTTATTACATTTATTTAGTCAGATTAGTGACATTATGGCTGAGGATCTTCTGAAACTGTAAAGTTTATCTGCTGACATTACATTAAACAGGCCTATGTGATCTATAAATCCTCTGGAGCAAATTATTGGTAAAAAGTTTGATTTTCTGTAAGATCTGTTTGTTTAAAAAAAGATTAAAAGCACAAAAGTTCTCCTGCTGCACAACAGTGTTTTGGATTAGATTAACAGTAGTCAGTAATGAACAGAGTGACGGCTCACCAAAGTAGACTTTATGTATTAGCAGAAGTTGTATTTTTAATCTTCAACATTAACTTTCACATGGTGTCTTATTTTTAAGAACTCGTGTTTGCTTTTGTCCAAAGTAAAAAACACAATTATTTATGACAAAATGTTATTTTCTCTTTATATTTCATATCCTAACACAATGTAATGTCCGGCTGGACGGAGGCGGAGCTGAGATGGTTTTTCTGCTGTGAACATTTTAAACACGCTGTTCTCTACATGAACATCAATAATTACAGAACCGTTTTTATTGTGTCTTTGTTTCTCCTTCTGGGTTCAACTCAAAGAGAGACGGACCAGAATGGCTGAAGACAGCAGCATCCTGCTCAAAACGAACTGATGTGAAGTCTGTCTCCAAGCACCGGCAATGCCGGCAGAGACACTTGATTGGATAGAATCTAGACCAATCAGCAAGAACTGTCTTGGTTGTGATTGGCTGTTTTGGTGTGGCACACTTTTTACAGCTAAACAGAAACCTATGAAGACAAAATCAAAGATGGGGTGAAAGCGAGATGACAGACAACGCATCTGAAAACATTTGGGTTGCAAAGGCAAAAATATATAAAAAAAACAAAGTTTTGAAAACAAATATTTTATATTTTCATTTGCAAATTAAAAAGTTTTATGTTTTAAAACTTTGTCTTGCAACTTAGGAAATTTTTATCTCAAAACTGTGACTTTTTCTCACAATATGGTGGCACAAAAATTACTTCCTAGTTTCGCTGCCAGATCTGATGAATGCTCATGTACAGTGGGACTCCAGGAAGCAAACCACTGACCAAGACCTGAAAAACACGACCATTTAGAGCTGTTTCAACACTTTGGTGAAATAAATAAAAACATCATAACTAAAATGCTAAACCTTCATGTGTTTGTGTTCCAGGTGGAACATGTCCGTCTCCTGGACCGGTCCTCAGGCCAGCGGAAAGCCAGCGTAGGGACCCTGTACTTGTCCGCCACCCACACCATCTTTGTGGAAAACGACCCAGAGACCCGCAGAGAGACGTGGGTAAGCAGGAACCAAACCTCCTGGGTGGACTCTGGGCAGATGATCCATCTCAATGTCTCTGGAGTCTTATGCTGCACACACCAGACGTGGCCAGAGCGTCAAATTTGTGTCTGCCGCCTCACTTTTTACTGCTCAAAACCTTGACGCTCTGGCCGTGGAGCAACTGCCAACAAACTTCATTTGTTGACCACATCATGGAGAACATGGATGATGATATTGAGCGAGGACCTTGTGTTTATAAGTGTTGGAGAGCTCAACAGAGGCGCCAGCAAGCACGTCGCCGTGTCTGGTTTCACTAGTCTCTCCTTGTGCAGTGGAGCTGTGCCTGACGGCTGTTTTAAACAGTACTTTCATCTGTCTTCATGTAATCCATTTTCGAGCGGTAGGGGTGTGGCCCTCCAACAAGTCCTGATTGGTGAGAGGGGTTGCCATAGAAACATTGACTCAGACCAATCAATGCTTGATAACGACAATTGGCTCCAAAATGGGGTCTGTCTTGTGAAAATGGCGACTAAATTGACATCATTGGTTGGAGCTTTGAACTTTCTTAAAAATTTATTTTGGATTTAGAATGGTGAAGCAATTCAAGGAAGACAATTTTATGTCCAGATTTAAATCTTAATCTGTTACTGAAAAATCCTCTGAACCAATCAGGTTTTGTGACATCACAGATCCCGAGGCTCTGACCCACAGAAGCACACACACACACACACCCAGTCGGGAACTGTACCACTGGACTGGCAGACAGGGGTGGTGGTTCCCCTTTTCAAGAAGGGGGACCGGAGGGTGTGTTCCAACTACCGGGGAATCACACTCCTCAGCCTCCCTTGGAAAGTCTATGCCAGGGTACTGGAGAGGAGAGTTCGATGCATAGTTGAACCTCAGATCCAGGAAGAACAATGCGCTTTCCGCCCTGGTCGCGGAACTGTGGCCAGGGGCCGGAGGGGGTCTGGTTTGGGAACCACAGGGTTTCCTCTCTGCACTTTGCAGATGATATTGTCCTCTTGGCTTCATCGGGCCAGGATCTCCAGCATATTCAGCGGATTGGTGCTGCGTTCACCGTTATGCGGTTTGTTGTATTGGTCTGTTGTGGTGAAGAGAGAGCTGAGTCAGAAAGCAAAGCTCTCAATTCACCGGTCAATCTTTGCTCCAATACTCACCTATGGTCATGAGCTCTGGGTCTTGACCAAAAGAATGAGGTCCCGGATACAAGCGGCTGAAATGAGCTTCCTCCGTAGGGTGGCTGGGTGCTTCCTTAGAGATAGGGTGAGAAGCTCGGTCACCCGGGAAGAGCTCAGAGTAGAGCCACTGCTCCTCCATCCAGAGGAGCCAGTTGAGGTGGCTCAGGCATCTGGTCGGATGCCTCCTGGACACCTCCCTGGGGAGGTGTTCTGGGCATGTTCCACTGGGTGGAGGCCCTGATGAAGATCTAGAACACGCTGGAGAGACTACGTCTCTCGGCTGGCCTGGGAACTCCTCAGGGTCCCCCCAGAGGAACTGGAGGAAGTGGCCGGAGAGAGGGAAGTCTGGGCATCTTTGCTTAGACTGCTGCCCCTGCGACCCGGTCCTGGATGAGCGGAAGAAGACTGATGGATGGATGGCTCCATAAACCATGTAAACATAAAGCTCCATGAAGAAGAATCAGTTTATCGTGAAGCTCCATGAGGAGGAATCAAGTAAACATGGAGGTGGTAATTTTCCACTTTTCCATTCCTGATCATCTCTGACGGTCCTTCTTGTTCTTTCTTCTTCAAATGCATCAATGTAGCTCCAGTTCTGCTTGACTTCATCCTGATTTTTTTATGTATGTGTGTGGAACAGGTTCTGCACAGCATGGTCCACAGCATGGAGAAGCCTCCCGCCACGCCCTCAGGAGGTCAGCTGATCCTGCGCTGTAAAGACTTCCGGCTCTTCCAGATCTTCATCCCACAGGAGAAAGACTGTTTGGACGTTCACGCATCCTTAGTCCGTCTGACACGACCAGGTCTGAGTCTGTGTGCGTGCGTGCATGTGGGTGGGTGTGTTTGAGTGGGGTGGGGGTGTCCAACCTACAGCTGTTTTGTGATGAAGATATGAACTCCTCTTCTTCCTCAGAGAAGTACAGCGAGCTCTTTTGCCTCTCCTTCAACCCCAGTGTGAACAAGGAGGAGCGCGAGGAATCCTGGAACTTCTTGGACCTGATGGCGGACTACAGGAGAATGGGCGTTCCCAACAACCTGTGGGTTTCCACAGCTGCTAACAGTGAATTCAGGGTAAGTGTGGCGATCAGACCTTCAGCTGCACAAAGAGGGAGGAGCCTTCTTGTCTATGAACATGTGACTCACTCACCTGCTCCGCCTTCGTCTCCCTGAAGGTGTGCGACACCTACCCCTCCCAACTCTTCATCCCAAAGTCGGCCACGCCTGCTGTCATTGTGGGCAGTGCCAGGTTCCGGAGCAGAGGGCGATTTCCTGTTCTGTCTTACTTTCACCAGGACACGCTGGTCAGTGTCATGCACACACACGTATACAAACTGGAGTCCGCTGAGCTAGCAAGACCTTGTTAGCATCAGTGCTAACAAGGTTTTGTCTTTTTGCAGCCATCTTGCTCCTTCGCTCCTTCATCCATCTGCTTGCAACATTCTCTGATATGTTTAGGACTCATCCCAAAATGTGGTTCAGATTCCTCACCAGAATGTTCTTTGGTATATTCCAAAAGTTTCAACAAAATGGAATGAGCCAAAATGTTGTGATCCATGCTACACTGGCTGAACGCCACAGATACCCAGCCCCCACCCTCTGCCTGACTCAGTACGAAGCACGCGGCCAGGGGGGGGTGAGGGGTTGGGTCCTAAAGGAGCCGGCCACTATTAAAGACCGGCGTCTATTACAACTAACATCTGTTAGACCCGGCTTTTATTGAAGGCCAGCTTCTATTAGAGACCGGCCATTATTGGAAAACAGGAGTGGGCCTAAAATTGAACCTTGGAGACCGGAGAGGATTAGGTCTAAAAGGCCGGTGGTTGGCTTTAACCGGGTGAAAACTCGACCTGTAATAAAAAACACCGGACCGGCTTCCACGTTTGTAGAATAAACGTCGGGGCCACTATTGGAAGACATACGGTAACTTAGGAGAGGGGGCGTTACACACAAACACACTGAGGATGATGAAGATGATGAAAAGCTCTCCCTGCAGGCTGCCGTGTGCCGCTGCAGCCAGCCATTATCGGGCTTCAGCGGCCGCAGTCAGGAGGACGAGATGATGCTGCAGACCGTGATGAAGGCCAACCCCGGCAGTGACTTCATCTACGTGATAGACACCAGGCCAAAGGTGACATTCACCAACACACGTGCACACGCAAAACTGCAGTGCACGGTTCAAATGTAAACGTGTGCAGATAAACGCCATGGCGAACCGGGCGGCGGGAAAAGGCTACGAGAACGTGGACCACTACACCAACATCCGGCTGACCTTCATCGGCATCGAGAACATCCACGTGATGAGAAGCAGCCAGCAGAAGATCATCGACGGTCAGTAGAGCCGCGCACGCCGCAGAGCACGTTGGTGCACGTGTCGTGACCCCTCCTGTCCTGCAGTGGGCGACATGCGCTTCCCGTCCATGACCGACTTCCTGTGGGGGCTGGAGAACTCGGGATGGCTAAAACACATCAAAGCCATTCTAGACGCTGGAGCCTTCATCGCCAGGGTGTGTGTGTCACACAACACACAAACACCACGCCAGCACGTAACACAAACACAACGCCAGCACGTCACACAAACACACAAACACAACGCCAGCACATAACAAAAAAAACAAACACCACGCCAGCACGTAACACAATCACAACGCCAGCACGTAACACAAACACAACGCCAGCACGTAACACAAACACCACGCCAGCACGTAACACAAACACCACGCCAGCACGCAACACAAACACCACGCCAGCACGTAACACAAACACAACGCCAGCACGTAACACAAACACACCGCCAGCACGTAACACAAACACACAAACACAACGCCAGCACGTAACACAAACACCACGCCAGCACGTAACACAAACACACAAACACAACGCCAGCACGCAACACAAACACAACACCAGCACGCAACACAAACGCACAAACACCAAGCCAGCACGCAAAACAAACACACAAACACAACGCCAGCACGTAACACGAACGCACAAACACAACGCAAAAACGCAACACAAACACACAAACACAACGCCAGCACGCAACACCAACACCACGCCAGCACGTAACACAAACACAACGCCAGCACGTAACACAAACACCAGGCCAGCACGTAACACAAACACAACGCCAGCACGTAACACAAACACACAAACACAACGCCAGCACGTAACACAAACACAACGCCAGCACGCAACACAAACACACAAACACAACGCAAACACGCAACACAGACACACAAAGCACACACAGGACTATTCACATCTACTCACTAGTGTTCTGGTTCTGGTCCAGTCGGTGGCAGATGAAGGCGTCAGTGTTCTGGTCCACTGCTCTGACGGTTGGGACCGGACAGCACAGGCCTGCTCTGTGGCCAGCATCCTGCTGGACCCGTTCTACAGAACCATCAAAGGACTCATGGTGAATTCTAGAACCGGACCTCCTCAAACCTAAACCTGCTCTTTTCTTGACCTTAACCTTTTTCTCCTCGTCTTCTTCAGCTGCTGGTTGAGAGAGACTGGGTTTCCTTCGGTCACAAGTTCTCCCACAGGTCAGTTCCCACTGATCCCAGTCTTCTCCAGAACTTTTAAATCCTGAGGTAGATCGGAACTGCCCGGAACAGGATGTGTGTTTGTGCTGCTAGTCATCGCTGTTGCTCCACAGGTACGCTCACCTAGACGGGGACCCCAAAGAGGTGTCCCCTGTCATCGACCAGTTCCTGGAGTGTGTGTGGCAGCTGTCCGAGCAGTTCCCATGTGCCTTCCAGTTCAATGAGCGCTTCCTCATTGCCGTGCGCACGCACGTGTACTCCTGTCAGTTTGGGAACTTCCTGGGAAACTGTGAGAAGGAACGCAGAGACATGAGGTTCACCTTTGGGTTCTTCCTCTCTGGTTGTGCTGCGATCAGCTTCTTTTGGTACTGAAAGGACTGTGGTTGATGAGAGTGCACGTGTGCGTGCATGACTGCAGGCTCCGTGAGCACGCTCACTCCGTCTGGCCTCAGCTGTGGAGGGACCGGGGCGAGTTCACCAACCCGCTGTACCAGGCCGAGCTGAGCCAGAGCCAGGGCGTCCTGAGACCCAACACCACCCCCTACTGCTTCAAGTGAGGCGCTGCCCCCACCCCCACACACACATATACACACACCAGGTTCATGCTGCTCCGCCCCCATCCTCAGGGGGCGCCACTCTCATTTGCACCTAAATTCAAATAGTTTGGGTGAAAAAGTCACTGTTGGTTTGATGGTTTCAGAATGTGGAAGGGGCTCTACAACCACGGCGAGAGGCCCCCGCCTCCTCGCCAATCCCCCGCTGACCTCCTGTCCACTGTGAGGGGGGAGAGCCAGCAACTGGAGCAGGAGCTGACCAATCACCAGGAGGTACCAGCTGGAAGACCCGCCCACCACCACCCCGGCTCCAGACAAGGCATACAACACACAAACACCCCCTCCCCCACACGCCGCAGCCTGTGATTGTCCAGACTCGTCCAATCAACACGTTTCATTTCAGACTTCTGTTTTCCACTTTAAAAGCTGCACACACGAGGTGTTCAGGTTCTATCGGGAAACGAGAGCTTCGGGAGAAACAAACAGGAAATGTTCACAGCAGTGTTCAAACTCTTTGTAACGGTGCCCCCCACCCCCACACACACCCACATACACAGTTTTAGTAATGCATTTTTTTATTTGAATAAATCTTTATTGTCAGTGTTTAAGGCGCCAGGCTGCACTGTTCCTCTGCTCTGATTGGATGGAGGGGGCGGTCAGCTGACTGACTCTTGTCACACACAGAGGATCGCTGCGTTGACGGGGCAGCCAATCACGATGCAGAAAGTCCAGGTCTCGAGGCGGAGGACTGACCAGCTGCAGCACAGACACCACGGGCCGGACCCGCCCTCCCTGTACTCTGAACCAATCACCAACCAGCACTCAATCCAATCAGCCAATGAGAAAGCTCAGAGCCCCGCCCCTTTGCCTCAGAACATCAACCTCCAGGACCCGTCGGCTCACGGCAACTGGGAGTTGGGGGTGACAGACCTCTGCGGCGGAGGTGGCTGTGAGGACCCCCAGCTGGAATGAGGGCATCCATGCTGCTGCCTGATCGGAAAAGGGGAGCTGAACTTCAACCAGTCCTCTGAGCGAAGGACCAACACTGCGCCTTTTATTTATTGAAGCTTGTAATATAGCAGACTTTTCTACGTTTTTAATGAGAAGCAGCACTCGTTCACTGTGGGAGGGGTCACAGCAGCTGCAGCAGCGTGGTCTGAGCCGCTCCACCTGAACGAAGGAACAGAAACGAGGAGCATTGCCGTACGAGACGTCGTGTTCGTTAGCATCCTTAACGAATCTTCCTTTTCTGCTAGGAGTCCTGAGCTTTTGTTGTTTTATGCCCCCTTGTGTTCACTGTGAGGAAGTGCAGCTTTTATAAATCAAGAAGGGAAGCTCACGCTCTGATTTTTACAGAACATGCTTCCAAATGTGGTCTGTTTTCAGGAATGTTCCCTCAAACGTAAAGAAATCAGGGAGGAATCCTGCTGGAACTAACGGACCTTTGGTTCAAGAACATTGACCTCTTCAGACCTGACATCTGACCTGTTGGTTCTGTTACCTCAGGAGGTCACGCTGCCGTTAAAACCTAAAAACCAGAGCTCGGCTCTGAAGGGGTTAAAGATTTCTGAACCAAGTTCAGTTCTGCCTGTCCGACGGTTCTCTGTAATCTTCTGTTTGATGCGATCAAATACCCAAATGTCAAGGAACCGGGTCTGATCTGAGCCTTTACTGGGCCAGAACCAGGCCTGAGTGCAGCTGACGCTGAAACGCCATCAGTAAAGTAAGCACGCAGAGCAAATACTTTGACTCGGGGGGGGGGGGGGGGGGGGTTCAAGCTGGAGTTTGATGGTGCGTTCAGTGTTGGCGTAGTTTTAAGACTTTCTCAGTCTAAGCAGATGAAGAACCTTCGTCCTCTTCCTCACAGCCTCTGTGTGAGCATGTCTCTATGAAGGGAAGAATGAAGGCGGGGTCTCCATCTGAAGGGTCCCAGCATTGGGGGCTTGACCTTGACCTGACTTTTGGCTTTGGATGATTGAGTTCAGACATCAAGGGTTCGAGTCTCAGAACTGGACTGTGGTCATAAAGACACAGCTGGAACCCCTTATTTGGGTTGCTGGAGCCTTTCCCAGCTGTTGTCAGATGAATGTGGGGTTTATCCTGGACAGCAGACCATCACAGAGACACACAACTACACACACTCACAACTAAAGTAACCAATGAACCCATGAATGTTTCAGGTCTGTGGGAGGAACCTGGAGAACCCACACATGAACAAGGAGAACACACAAACTCAAAAGGACTGGACCGCATTTGGAACAAAGAGTTCTGATGACATCATGTCCCACCAAGATGATCCAAAAAATACAAACTGTTTTCAAGGGAATCTGTGTAAAAATACAAACATGAGAGACTTTAAATAAACTCCAATGTTTCTGGTTCCGGTTTGTTTACATTTGTGATGTAGAACAATAGAGAAGGAACGGTTGGAGACGGTTCTGGAGGAGAGACTCAAGGTTCTTCTCACACAAACCCAGTTTCCCAGAATTCAGTGCAGCTTCATTAACAAAAGAAACAGTCTTACAGCGGGTTTGGGAGTCCCGTCCGGTTGATCTTTGGACCGGTCAGTCTTTAGAGTCTCTGCTCCTCCTCTTCCTTCAAGCTGCTCATCTTCATCAGAGAGAGAACACAGGAACACACACGTGGTTTAAACAGACTCACAACAGGAACCAAACACACACATGGTTTAAAACCTCATAAAAACACGTCCAGAGAACATCCAGCAGCAGCAACACAAACAGCTCCTGCTCGATGGTCCACAGTAGAAGGTTGGACTGAGGTTCAGCTGTTCTCCACACCTCCCTGAATGTTCCTCTGAGAGGTGACAGGTGAGCATCAGGCGGGAGGTCCGGATGTCCAGCTCCACTGGAGCCGCATATGCAGGAACGTGGAGATTCCTAACAAACTCCAGACTGTTTCCATGACGACCAGGACACAGCAGAAAGGCAGTTTATGAAAGATTCTGACAGGACGTCACATTCCAGACATGGTTCTTTTTCAACAAACTTTATTGCTTGTGTTTTCAATTGACAGAATTCACAATCAGTTATGAAATCGAAATGAACATTACAATATAAGAAAAAACAAAAATAGAAAAATAAGGCAGGGGAGTAGTTTTCATGTCAAAATACAGAATCTTTCACATATGGACAACATTTTGAGAGCTTTTTGTTTCTCTGAATTTTGGATACTAATAATATACAAATTGAACTCAGAATAGAATACAATGAAACGCGGTTCATGTCCAGAGAATTTACGGTTGTGAATATGGTATTTGGCCAAAATCAGGAACAGATTGGATTTGCTCTGGAAGGATGTCTTGTTGGGTCACATGACAAAGAACATGCAAAAGGATTCTGGTCTGCCTATAAACAAACAGGCTTTGATGGTCTCATGAGTGAAACCACACATTTTCTGCCAAAACGCCTCATCTCAAGGACAGTACCAAAAAGATGGAAACAGTTTCAAAACTACAAAGTCTTTCAATGTTCAAAATTCCAGATACAGTTCATTCACAGTCTGCTTCATCATGCTTCATCATTCAGTCATGCTTCAAAGAGAACGGTCGTTTTCCCAGAAGTCCGGCTGGTCCGGCTCGCCCCACCTGCAGCAGGGAGCTCATTAAGGTAAACGGGTCCAGGTGCGTCAGAGCGGCTCGGTTCTGCTGGACGGAGTTCAGGTCAGTGGTTCTTCCTTCTTGGTGTGTTGGTGAACAGACGGGATTTTCTGGAGCTGTTCTGCTGCTACTTAGAGGTTCTGATGGAGAACAGACGGTTCGGTTTCTAAAAGGCCTAAAGCTTTCTCTGTGGAGGAAAACGGTTTTCAAAGACGTCTCTGAAAACCACTACTTGATGCTTTCATGGAGAAAGACAGTGATCGATTCTTCAGTCTGTTTCAGCTGTTCCTGCTGGGTCAGGATTTGTTCTGAAGATTTCAGCTGATTTCCTGTAGAAATATCACATTAGAATCAGTAAAACTGTGAACTTCACATAATGAGGACAAAAATCTGACTGTTTCAAATTCACTTTGAAGTTGTTGGACAAAACATTTTGAAAAGTTCCTCATAAATCAGAGGAAACAGGAAACTGCTGTTCAGAGCATTTGATTGGAGGGTTTGTCTGTCGGCCATCTTTTCCCAGGATTCTTTGCTGGAAGAACGCCGTCGGTTAGGATTGTGAGCAGAGGAACTCAAGCACAAACAGAACAAAACAAAGGTAACCACTTCAGCTCTACGTACGGTTAAGATGGCGACCATTAAAGACATCAACTCTGAGAATTCATTCCTGAAGAATCAACTTCTAAAAAACTTTTGTTTTCGTTTTGTCTTCAGGAAGATCTTCAACCGTAAGTCTTTGGGCGCCGCGCCGGTCTTGAAGCTGACTTCCTGTCCGTGTGTCAGTGCTGCAGCAGTGATGCTCTATTGGTCAGTGAGGATGGAGAGGATTGTTTCAGACTTCGGCCTCTGACCTCCTTTCCTGGAGTTCCTAAATAAAAGCTACGCTTTGCTGTCATTAAATAAAATTCTAGATCGTTTATTTCACCTCCATTATCAGAACAATCTGTAGCTCTTAGATTTACAGAATTTTCCTCCAGAGTGGACCAGTCTCATCGATTCACACGCTCGCTTCCGCCATTTTAGATTTTCCGGCATTTTGGAAAATTCCCTGACGTCCTGATCTTCATAAAGGTACGTGAGACACGCCCACATTTCACCACATGGAGCATTTCATGGAGTCCTCTAAAGGTATGTGCCATCAAACTTTCTGCTGTTTCTTTCCTCTCTGGCGCCGTGCCGCCGCGGTACGACCTCACACCTGTGCCATTCTTTACTCTCTGTTCCATGCTTTTATTTTGTCTTTTTGCGACGTTTTTGCCGAGGTGAATTGCGAACATCAATGATTCCTGTTGTACGCTCTGTCCACTAAGCTCCTCCTCCTCTGTGGTAAAGTCACCTTCAATGCCGTTTCCTGTCTGTCAGGTTATAAGCCGAGGTTCAGCTTCAGGCTCTCAGAGGTCTGGAAGAGTCCAGTCTGGTCAGATTTATCTTCAGGAACGCTGCTCCTAGATCTTCCTAGTTTTGCCTGGTTTTTCCTGGATCTTCCTGGTTGTGCCTGGATGTTCCTGGATCTTCCTGGTTTTGCCTGG